>ML299064.1:51635-89099 GCA_005239495.1 Nicotiana undulata
CGGGGTGGGCGCCGCAACAATATACATATATATATATATATATATATATATATATATATATATGTGTGTGTGTGTGTGTGTGTGTGTGTGTGTGTATTGGATCAGGCTGCACGTCGCAGCAATTACGTTTATCTAAGGTACCTACTATCACACCTCCTTATTTCACTACCCGGATTAATAAAGGGGTAATAAGGGAGTTTTTCCACTTTAAGTGACATTATTCGGATTTGGGATTTATATTAGTTTTCACAGTCGCCACCCGGATTTTTGACGATGCTCCGGGACACTGTTTATTTTAAAAATCCTAAAACCTAGGAATTTTGACTCTGTTTTATTTTGTCTTGAACCAGAAATCCGAGTAAGGAATTCTGTTAACCCGGGAGAAGGTGTTAGGCATTCCCGAGTTCCGTGGTTCTAACACGGCCGCTTACTATTAATATTTGGCCTAAATTATCTAATTATTTACATATTTTAAACCTATTGTGCATTTTAGCCCTTTTACTTTTAATCGCTTTTAATGTTTATGGATTATTCAGAAATAAGTCACGATGGCGTGCCCTTGTTCTTTTTGGACACATTGCAAACGCACCACATGAAATGCACCCGCAATTTACAACGTGTTGATTTTAATTATAGTTCGAAATTATAAGGTCGAGTCACGTGAAACGCAGACTCGAATGGGATTTACATATCGTGAACATGCCATGGAAACCGTACTCATGATCACGATGATTTATTATTAATCACCTAAAGCAGACTACAAATATTCCATCATCCAACACAAAACTAACAAGTTGCTTCCAATTTCCTGAGTATTGTTAACAAAATAATTGACTAATAAGCACATATTAAACAATAACAACTATGGTAATTTTAACCAAAGAAAACTGAGTAACACATTTTTGAGAACTCACAAAAAAGGACGTAAGCATGACCATATTTTGCTATGTTGGTAAATTTCTACAAAAATAAAAACTAAACTAATTCCAAATATGAATTCCCAATATTCAATATCTGACCAATTAGATATGTAAGAAACAAATTAAAGAAGAGAGAAAAAATACTAATACAAAAAAAACAGAAAAAACGTTCCCTAGAGCCAACAAACAATTAAGAGCAGCTACCCATCTATAAAAGAACATATAAATCAAAACTGAGTCTAACTTATATATACTTTACAAAAACTAGTGAAGTATAAGGTTTTCTTTTTTTCTTTGTTTCCAGGATGAAAAGTTTTTTTTATTTGGTACTCCGGTGAGAAGGAAAACCAACTGAGGTTAAGTTCAATCACGAATATCATCCGCGGCCAAAGTACTGTAAGCAGTGAGGCTACCACACATATTGATATACATGACGTTTCTCAAGTTATACTTTTAAAACTGTGAAATTTCCTTTTAATGATAAGAATGTTTCATTTTCAAATTAAGGTAATTCTTCAGCCTGAGATGGAAAGTCAGTGCATATCACTTATATATGGAAGAAGTCGATCTTGGTACATGACTTTTCTATGTGTACGTAATAAGTATAATATTAACAGATTAATGAGTAAACATGGAACTTCACGCCGAAAATTACATATAATGCAGATAGCATGAAGGCTGAAGAAAAATACTACAATAAAGCATTTCATTTCTCAAAAATAATTTATGAACCATGGAAAACTAGAAGAACACCAGTAACAAGGTGATACCTGAATTTTTAAGTTGTCAAATATATATAAAACCTTTTAAGGCATATGTTTGCGACTAGTTTGACGAAGTACTCAAGATCAAATGGACCTTCGCGCAAATAATTCCTTTCATGTTGATAGCAACCTTTAATGTTGGATTACAGTGAGAAATGCCAAACAAACTTGAAAGTGAAATAGGACGTGGACTGGAGCTCAACCGCGAAACTATACCGGCGACATCGACCGGAAGCCTCGCCGGATCTTCGACAGAATTTGGTTTCTCCCCTGACTTACAGAGTTGTTTTGGGGGGCTTTTTGGGTTAGTTTTTGAGCTGGTTCATGGCCATTTTCAGTCAACAGTAGAAGAGATCAAGAAGATGAAGAGGAAAGGGGGAAGGGGCGCCGTCTGTTTTGGGGTCAGTTCGTCAAGAAGAAGAAGCCTCTGGGGTGCGTCGTTTCTCTAGGGGGAGGTCCAATATTTTTTTTTTGTCCCCTTTTGTATATAATTAGGTCTCTATTATATAGAGTAGGGAATTAGGGTTGTAATATGGAGAATTTGATTGGGCCTGGGATTTTGGGCCCTGAAATTAGGCCAATTTGAAACAAGGGCAAATTATCTTTCAAAAATAGTCATCTTACTACTAATTAAATTTCTTTTATCAAAACGACCTAATTAATATTTTAACTAATTACATATACTAATTGATTAAGCAAATGTATATTTTTGTGACTTTTATATATTAATATATCAATTAAAGGGTAATTAATTTCTAAAAATGCGAATTAAACCTAAGATTACATGAAATGAAAAAATGTGACAATTTTTATGATTTTTCGATGATTTTAAAATATTAAACATGCATGAAATTGGGTGTTCACAGCTGCCCCTCTTTGCTCGAGAACATGAAGGGTTTTCGGGCAAAGGTAAAGTGAGCAACCACGAGCAAATTTTGCCTGTTTGGTACTCCATTTGGAAGCATTTTGAAAAAGGTTTGACCGAACCTTGCTTCGGAGGTTGCCTACATATCCTTGGCTATAACGGAATCAGGTCAGTGTAGTTCTGAAAGTTTTGGAGTGATGGAGTGATGAGTTCGGGAGTCGAGCGAGGTTCCGTCCGAGGCTCCGGTTCATGGTCCTACTATTACATCAAAATCCAAATGAAAAAGACTAACTAAGCCTATCAGCTACGAGTTACAAGATTCCTATCTATGGGTCTTCTAAAGCTTGATCTTGAGTCTTGGCTGCTTCTTTATACTGACTCCGATATGAATCTTGATGCTTGTTCGTTGTAGGTGTTGGTTGAATCTTCTTCAGCTTTTCGGATCAAGGCAGGATATACAGAACAAATGACTTCAATCTCGTCCTGAATAGTCCACATCTTTCCCGCTTCTACACTTTGGGGTTCAACTCTTTTCATTTTCTTCTTTTCTTTTATTCTGAATTGAAACGTCTTCTTTTGGTCGTCTCGAATCCATTGTCCTAAAAATGCAATCTGCACAAAATCAAAAAGCAATCGAACAAAATTTTCTACCCCAGTTTTCACTAGAAAAATTTCGTGAGTTATTGTAAGAAATCTATACTACTTTATTATTGAAAGCGGTGAAAAGACGGGAACAGTGCACCCGGAGTTATTGTAGACTAGGGAGTGGATACCCTATGCCCAAAGGTAAAATCAACTAGGGGTTGGAGACCCTATGTTGGAAAAGAATTGACAGGTTATGCTGTCGTCAAGAAAAGATCACCGGGTTATGCCGGTGTCTGGAAATGAGATTCATCGGGTTATGCCGGCATCAACTAGGGAATGGAGACCCTATGTTGGCATCGAGTTATGTCGGCATCAGCTTATGCTGGCATCAACTAGGGAGTGGAGTCCCTATGTTGGAAAATCATCAACTAGGGATTGGAGACCCTATGCTGGAAAATCATCAACTAGGGAGTGTATACCCTATGTTGGCATCAAATAAGGAGTGTATACCTTATGTTGGAAAATAAAATCAACTAGGGATTGTATACCCTATGTTGGAATCAACTAGGGAGTGGAGACCCTATGTTGGAAAAATCATCAACTAGGGAGTGGAGACCCTATGTTGGCATCAACTAGGGAGTGGAGATCATATGCTGGCATCAACTAGAGAGTGGAGACCCTACGTTGGAAAATGAAACCAGGGAATTGTATACCCTTTGCTAAAACGAACCAAGAAGGAATTTTTTTTCAAATTTTTTTTATTTGAGAAAATCATTCCTTTAAACAAATTGCACCAATGCATATTTTTTTAGGACATAAATAAACTATCTTTTTCTCTTTTTTTTAAAAATTATCCTAGGAGGAAATTCATCAGACTAGGTTTTTTTTATCTTAGGAGAAAGATTCATCAGACTAAGACGTCTATCCTAGGAGAAAATTCATCAGACTAGGTTTTCTTATCTTAGGAGAAAGATTCATCAGACTAAGACGTCTATCCTAGGAGAAAATTCATCAGACTAGGCCTTTTTTTTGTTATATTAGGAGAAAGATTCATCAGACTAAGATTGTTGTCCTAGGAGAAATTTCATCAGACTAGGTTTCTATCTTAGGCGAAAGATTCATCGGACTAAGATTTCAATCCTAGGAGAAAATTCATCAGACTAGGTCTTTTTTTGTTATCTTCGGAGAAAGATTCATCAGACTAAGATTTCGATCCTAGGAGAAAATTCATCAGACTATGTCCCTTTTCTGTTATCTTAGGAGAAAGATTCATCGGACTAAGATTTCGATCCTAGGAGAAAATTCATCATATAAGGTCTTTTTTTGTTTATATTAGGAGAAAGATTCATCAGACTCAGATTTCTATCCTAGGAGAAAGTTCATCAGACTAAGTCTTCTATATTAGGAGAAAGATTCATCGTACTAAAATTTCGATCCTAGGAGAAAATTCATCGGACTAGGGCCCTTTTTTTGTTATCTTAGGAGAAATATTCATCAGACTAAGATTTCTGTCCTAGGAGAAAATTCATCAGACTAGGTTTTCTATCTTAGGAGAAAAATTCATCAGACTAAGATTTTGATCCTAGGAGAAAATTCATCAGACTGGGTCTCTTTTTTTGTTATCTTAGGAGAAAGATTCATCAGACTAAGATTTCGATCCTAGGAGAAAGTTCATCAGACTAGGTCTTCTATCTTAGGAGAAAGATTCATCGGACTAAGATTTCGATCCTAGGAGAAAATTCATCAGACTAGGTCCCTTTTTTTTTGTTTTGTTATCTTAGGAGAATATTCATTAGACTAAGATTTCAATTGGGAGGAAAATCCATCAGACTAGGACTTTTTATCCTAGGAGGAAAAATGTTAAGAGCAACGGCAACCTTTTATGCACACAGATAAAGGCAAAAATTTGAGAAACTTCCCTTTGTCGGTTCTTCTCTTCTTCTTTTTTTTTCCTTTTTTTTTGTTTTTGAACCAACTTTCTTGCACTTCTTTGTTCCTGTTTCAAACAAGAATTTTTTTGTCAGTTTTAAAAAGTGGTGGTCGGTTTGTGGCCTTGAGTCCTGGGTAGCTTGGCTTTTGCTCAATCAGCCTGAGTTAGTTTCAAGAGACGTTTGCTCTGCATCAATCCTGATTGTTCCACACCCAGTACCATTTGTATTTGTGGCAGTAAGACTTATCCCAACAAGAGATCTTTGCTTAGGAGACCTTTTCTGATATCTTGCCTTTTGGAGCAATTTGACAGTCAGAGGGAATCACCAGTTATCTTTGCTTGTGCCAAGTAGGCTGACAAGGATCTTTTGGGGGGAAGTCTCTGCATGAATCCTCAATGCATGTTGACTGTAACCTTGAATTGCTGGCCAAATTCACTTTGTGCAACTGAAAAGCTGGTAACAGATTTTAAAATCTTTTCTTGCTCGTTTTGACAAGGACTGACTCAGAGTGAAGGACACAATGATGCAAAGAAACAAGTATTAACAAGCAATGCCCCTGTCGGAAGGACAGAAGGAAGAGAGTTTTTTATTTTTATTTTTTTATTTTGCGATAACTGGCCTTAGCGATCATAACATGCATTTTGGACTCAGTGGCCGATCTATCAAACTGAACAAATCTTCCCTTTCACCATGCTTATGACCTTTGAAGTCAGGCTTATTTATGCCAATTCTTCGCATCAACTTCACGACTCACTTTCGACTAGTGGTGCCCCGAGAGGTTTTCACCAACAAGTGTCTCTCAATTATTTTTCTCTACTTACCGGCGCCTTACAGTGCCCGTGAGGGTTTTCACTATTAAGACTCTCTCATTTCCTCTTTTTTTTTTTCTTTTTTTTTCTTTTTCTTTCTTGTGTGAGCAACCTGACAATGTTCTTGTCATGTGACAACTGTTGCTCATTCCATGCTTTCATGGGCGAGCAGCTGACAATGTTCTATGTCGCGTGACAACCATTGCTCATTGCATGCTTCTCTTAGCATTCTTGAAGGCATATCGTGAGGTCTTTATTTGGAAGGTTTTTGGATAGGGTTGGAAAGGAGGGTTGGCATGAAGGCTTAAAGTAGACTCAAATGAGGGGTTATAGACTTACAACTCTCTGAATCAACTCTTTTAAAAGTGGAATAAAATTTCTGCCCCAGTTTTAGCTATTGGGGATTTTTTCTGGATTTTTTTTTTACTCTTATTTGGTTGGACTAAACCGTGTAAGGTTGCCTACGTATCCCTTTTTTAAGGAATGGGGTCTAACGTAGTTCAAGCATCTGACCTAACTATTTTTTTTCTTTTTCTTTGTCTTTATTTTTTCCTTTTTTTTTCATTTCATTTTTCTTTCTTTCTACTTTGTTTTCTTTCTTCTTCTTTTTCAAAACAAATTACCCAAGTTTTTATTTTATGAGAGCATGGACTTTGACTGTTCTTTATTTCTTTCTTTTTTTTTGTTCACTTGAACTATCTAAGATTTGTCCCAGATTATACTCTTGGGGCAGGGATTTTTCTTTTTTTTTGTTTTTTTTTTGAATCTTGACTCTAAACTTGATTCCAAAAGAGGGTGGTCAAAGAAAATAACACAGGCTCAAAAGGGGTAACAAAAGGTATAAAGTGTTTGGGTAGCAGAAAAAGGGCCTCCCAGCCTCGAAAATGCCAAAACATACTATCTTTTTATGATCACAACATTGATGAACATGCCTATTTTCTTGGTGTGTCGTGGTCGAAAGAGACTTTCCATCCATTAATGTCAAACTTTCAACCAAGCTTCAGTTGATTCAATATCCTCAAGCCCGATTTTCACAATGATTTGAAGGTGCATTTTACTCAACCTTAATTCCAGAGTATTTCAACTATTTATTCGTCCTCAAAAGTGTCTCTTTCTCACTTATCTCATTCAAGACTAAATCAGTTTTTAAGATCTGGCCAAAATTTCCGCATGGATGTCATATCAATAAAACTAGCGAGAAAAGAACTAAGCATGGAATGACACAAAAGGACAAATTATATTTCATTGAGTAAACAACAAGACAAACAACCTAAAATCCGAGTTACAACCCTAAAATAACCCGGCTAATGAAAATAACAACAAAATAGCCCGACAAGACTCACACAAACAGAACAGAGGGATAGAAGGGTTTGACTCAATAAAACAAATAAAATCTGGATCACAACCCTGAGATAACCCAGATAACAGAAAAAACATCAAAACAAGCTACCAATATTCATTCCTAGTGAGAAGGGAATGATTTTTCAATTTCTAAGCTTGACATTTAGCCACAAATTTGCTCATTAGTATCAGTAGAGCCTTCTCCAATTTTAAAATCATTAACTTCAGTCAGCGAGTTCTTGAGAGGATTCCCATACTCCCTATCACCATGCATCATCCCCACAAAGTGTGCATCATCATGTGCAGGTAAAGGATTCTGTGTGATATACTGGGCGTCACTGTCTTGGATCAAAATCAGATTTTCCTGGATCATCCTTTCTATTTCTCTTTTCAAATCCCGACAGCTTTCAACATTGTGCCCCTGTGCGTTGGAATGGTATTCACACCTTTTAGAAGGTTCAAATCTTCTTGCACATGGATCCACATGATCTGGAGGAATAGGTGAAATCATGTCATAATGCTTTGATTTCTCAAACAAGCTTGCATATGACCCTCCTATTGGTGTAAAATTATCTTTCAACCTTTGTTCTCCTCTATACCCCTCGCTTGGATGTGGGTTATAGGGAACTTGGAAATTATGTGGAGGCTGGTGGAGATTTTGCGATGCTCGCCTTCTGGGGTGTCTTGGTGGCTGGACAACATACTCAGGTGGAGCAAAAGAGTATTGTGGGTACTGAGGTGGATAGGATTGCTCAGGGGAATCATCGGAAAACAGATGAGGCTGGTCATACCTTCGAGATGTTTTCCTAGGACCTCTTCTCAACCCTGATGCCATCATGATTTCTTCATCTTTCTCATTCATGTCACTAAAATTACCGGATTCAATTTGGACAGCCTGAGTTGCGTCTTTGAGAACTGCTTGGCTTATAATTTTTCCTGTCTTAAGACCATTCTCAACCATTTCTCCCATTTTGATTGCTTCCGAGAAAGATTTGCCAACTGCGGACATCATGTTTTGGAAATAATCTGGCTCTTGAGTCTGAAGGATGACAGTGATTAGCTTGTGGTCATCCATGGGTGGCTTAACTCTATCCGCTTGCTCTCTTCATTTAATGGCATATTCCCTGAAACTTTCAGTTGGTTTCTTCTTCAGGTTTGAAAGGGAATTGCGGTCCAAGGCAATGTGGATGTTGTATTGGAACTGTTTGACAAAGGCCTGAGCCATGTCATCCCAGACATACCCGCGAGATGTGTCTTGATCAGTAAACCATTCAGAGGCTATCCCCATAAGACTTTCCCCAAAATAAGACATTAGCAATTCTTCATTTCTTCTCGCACATCTTAGCTGATTGCAATACCTTTTCAGGTGGGCTATGGGGTCTCCATGTCCATCATACTTTTCAAATTTGGGGTTCTTGAAACCAGGTGGAAAGTGTACATCGGGGAACATACATAGATCCTTGAAGGCAATTCTCTTCTGACCTGCTAACCCTTGCATTTTTTCAACTGTTGTTCTAAGCTTTTCATTCTTTGGGTCATTTCTTCCTGTGCCATCTTTCGGGCAGGCTTCTCAATGTTTGCAGGAAGATCAAACAAGTACGAGTGATATGCAGGAGAATGATACAGCTCTTGATGGGTAGCAAATTGTGATTCATGACTTTTCTTCTATACTGCTGTTGGCTGTGGAATAGTGAAGACGGACATAACAACAGCGATTGTCTGATTGGTTGTCAATGGCACACTTTGGGAGCACGTAACAGAAGTTCCAGTAGTAGTTGTACAGTTTGGATAAGGATTGAACCCAGGTGGATAGGATTGATCATGCAATGAGACCGGAGTGGCAGTAGTTGAGATGAGTGTGAACTCTGGGAAACCATGAGAAGAAAAGGGCGGTCCTTGGCCATCGGCCCATGCTTGACACATTTCATCCATTTTCTGTTTCAGTATTCTATTTTCCTCAACCACAGTGGACTCTTGTTGAACCCTCTGAACCCGAGTCTCACGAGCATTCGTAACAACTTCGATGTCCGTTGTCATTGGCATTTTCTCTTAGACCTTGTGAATTGTGTTGCAGCTTACCACAAACCGACCACCTCAAACTTTCTTCACAATTCGAAAAAAAAACATGTTAGAGGGGACTCAATCGGTCCTTATTATCATTCTTTCTTTTTCTTTTCTTTCTCTTTTTTTCACTTTATTTTTCTCTCACTCTTTTTAAATTTTTTATGGTTGTGATCGAATCCGGTGGAGATTGCCTACGTATCATGACGCCGCATGAATCAGATCTTGCGTAGTTCGGGAAGATCGAGAATAAAGTAAATAACCTAACTCTTTTTCTTTTTTTTGGATTTGAATTTTTTTTCCGTATATTTTTTTTTAAACAAAGACCTAAAAAGAAGAAAGAATATATTTTTGAACCTTGAATTTTCTTTTTAATTTTCGAAAGAAGAATGATAATGTTTTTGGATTTTATATTTTGGTTCTCTCTTTTTTTTTTCAAAATTTTTGAAAGAAAGACTTCTAACGAAGAAAGAAAATATTTTTTATTTGGATCTTTGATTTTCGTTTTGAATTTTTGAGAAAAAGACTTTAAAAGAAAGGTAGGACGCCAAATAGTGAAAATAGAGTTTCCTTAAGTTCATGATATGGTTTAGAACGTGTTTTTGTGTCATCGAAATCTGAACGGAATTCCGAGATTGGGAATAGTTCTGTTATATCATTTATGACTTTCCTGCAAAATTTGGTGTAATTCCGAGTAGTATAGGTCGGATCGGCGTATTGAAACCGAATTCAAGAACTTGAATTTTCTAAAGTTTGATTCTAGGGGTTTTGAGGTGTGATTTTGAGTTTTATCTTTATTTTGGGTGTTCCGAAGGCTCGAGAGAGAGTCCCTAATATGATTTAGGACTTGTTGGTACAATTGCATGGGGGCTCGAGTGGGCCCAAGTGCCTCCCGGACACCAAACGGGGCGAAAAACCAGCAGCTTCAGCTGCTGGTGCACCAGGTCTGGTGTGACCGCAGGTGCGGTTGCCCAAATCGCAGGTGCGAGACCGCCCCTACGGTCGACGCCTCGCAGGTGCAGCCCCAGGGGAGATGGTCCAAATCCGTAGGTGCAGACCTTTCTCCGCAGGAGCGGATCCGCTGGTGCGGAAATCCCTCTGCAGGTGCGATCCCAAGCCTCCTTGCCAACTTCCGCAGGTTCGAGCTTTGGCTCGCAGGTGCGGTCCTCGAGCCGCAGGTGCGAGATCACTGAAGGTAGTGAGCTCATTAAATTCGGGACTAAACATATTTTCACCATTTCTTCTTCACCATAGGCGATTTTTAGAGCTCACAAGAGGGTATTCGGCCTAGTTGCTAAGAAGTAAGTAAATTCCATTTAAATGTTGGTTTATTACATCAAATATTAGGTAGACTAACACCCAATTAGTGTAAATCAAAGGGGTTAGCATGGAAACCTAGGGTTGATGAACTTTAGAGAATTTCACCACTTTCCTACCATGAAACCATGCAAACTATATATTAATGATCCTTAGGTTATGGGTGAGTGTTTTCTTCGAAAATTTCCGGAATCCGAGCATGTGGGCCCGAGGGTGAGTTTTGGGATTTCTTCAAGAATGATGAATTAGCTAAACTAGTAAGATAATTTCATACTTTTGAGTGTATATTAACGTATTTATATAACATTTGACTAGTTTCGAGTCCTCGGGTGTAATGTTTGGAGTTTCGGGTGCGTTCTTGGTCCGAGAAGTAGGTTCTACGCGAGGTGAGTCTCCTTTCCAACCTTGTAAGAGGGAATTGTCCCCATAGGTAAATGTAAATGATTGAACTGTCCTTATTTGCGGGGGCTAAGTACGCGCAAAGTGACGAGAGTCCGTGCGTAGCTACTACTCTGTTATGTCGGGTAGAATTTAGGATTTCACAAGCATGACTTTATGTGCCTTACCTGTATCTTTACATGTGTTGCTAGTTTCTTATTATCTTTGAAATTGACATGAGGATATTAGGAAGCTATGTGTAAGTTTAAGTGCTTAAATATCTATTTTCAAGAATAATCAATGATAAATTCCAGAGTTTCCTGATAATTTTGTGTATGTCTACGAGCACCCACGTCGCATGTATGATTCGTGAGTGGGGTAGCCTTATATTTATGTCAACTGCGTCTCATGATCGATTCGCGAGCGGGGTAATAGATGCATCTATGGTTCGTGCCGCTCGACCCTCGGCAGTGCACATTTATTTTTGTGTCGCATCGGCCGTACGCTTTGGCATATTATGTGCTATGTATTTGACTGAGAGTCTTGTCATTATTACATAAATTACTCCATGTGTAAGGGGAACTTAAGACTTTTGTGATAATTTCTATCTGACTCATGGAAACAAATTGCAGTTTTATATAATTGATATTTCATGCCTTAGTGTTTTCCATGACTACTATTCCTGCTAGATTTATTTAATCATGTATTTGTTATTGACCTTAGTAAGTATCACGTCTACCTCTCGTCACTACTTCTTTGAGTTTAGACGGGATACTCACTGGGTACATATTTGTTTATATGTACTCATACTACGCTTCTGTACTTAATTGTACAGGTTCTGAGGCAGGTGTATCTAGTTATCATACCGGAGCACGATCTTGAGGGTACTATCTGGATTAGACATTTAGACTACACGGTGAGCTGCTCTTCCTGGCGTTCCTCAGCAGCACTGTGGAGTTTCTGTTATTTTTGGATATTTCTGTCTACACCTTCAGACTTGTACATTTATTTTGTCTATTTTGTATATTCCACTAGTCGCCTGTGGACTTGTGACACTAGATCTTTGCTCGCGTAGTAGATTTTCCTAGTATTTTGCTATACTGTATATGTTGGCAAACGATTTTTGAGTTACATTGAATTAAGTTGCCTCACTTAACCGCTTCCATTAAATGATTTCTTAACTTAAAAATTTGACAAGTACTTAAATATCCAATAAGTAAGGTAATCTCGTTAGTAAACTAGTGTTGGCTTGCCTGACTCCGAGGTTGGGCGCCATCATGGCCTGAGTAGGAATTTGGGTCGTGCCAACATGGTATCAGAGATCTAGGTTCACGTAGGTCTCACAAGTCACAGGCAAACCTAATTGAGTCTTGCGGATCGATACGAAGATGTTTGTATTTATCTTTGGGAGGCTATAGGGTGTTAGGAAACCTCTTTTTATTCATATTCTATCGTGCAGTCGATGGTTTACTAAATCTCGTTCTTCTATTCTCTCACAGATGGTGAGGACTCGTGCAACTGACGTTCCTGACCCGGGAGATGCCGCTACCCCCGCCGCCCGAGGCCGTGGCAGAGGCCGGGGGAGGGCACCGGCTCGAGGTAGGGGACGAGGGTATCCTAGAGTTGTTCCATTAGCACCCCCAGCGGATCCAGCAGAGGATCCCATTACTTAGGAGCAGGGTGAGGTGCCCCCAGTAGATCCAGCTTCGATGGATTTCATTACTGCACCAGGCTTCTAGGAGGTCATGGGTCGTAGAATGCGGTTCATGGACACTATGACCCAGGCTGGTTTATTTCCAACGGATCTTGCCACGTCTCAGGCGGGAGGGGGAGTTCAGACCCCTACCGCCCAGGCCGCAGGTCATGCAACGGCAGTATATCAGACTCCGGGTACTCTGCCCGTGGGTGGAGCACAACCAGCAGAAGCAGCACCAGAGCTTAGACCAGCTGCGGACGGCGATCCACAGAAGCTACTTGATAGATTGACTCGATTGCACCCTCCTGTCTTCGGGGGTGAGAGGGGCGAGGATGCCCAGGACTTTATTGATAGGTGCAGGGACAGACTGCACAACATGAGGATTCTGGAGTCCCATGGAGTTGATTTCACTATTTTTCAGCTAGAGGACAGGGCCCGCAGATGGTGGTAGTCATTTATTCTTGGTAGGCCAGCAGGTTCCCCTCCTCTCTCATGGGAGCAGTTCTCTCAGTTGTTCCTGGATAGGTATATTCTACCCTCAGAGAGGGAAGAGCTGCGGTATCAGTTCGAGCAGCTGGATCAGGGGCAGATGTCGGTGACAGACAACGTGGCCAGGTTTTTTGAGTGTTCTCGTCATGCCCTTATGATTCTTCCTACTGATGCTGAGAGAGTGCGGAGATTTGTAGTTGGGTTGCACTCATGTATTAGGGCCAATATGTCCCGAGAGGTGGAGATGGGTACTCCCTATCAGCTTATGGTCGAGATAGCTCGTCGGATTGAGGGTTACCGATCGAGGGGCAGACAGCAGGGTCAGCAGGACAAGAGAGCTAGATTTTCTGGAGAGTTCAGAGGTGCCCCAGCCAGGGGTAGAGGTCAGTTCGGTAGAGGCCAGTCAGCACGTTCTAGTCCTTACTTTAGTGCCATGCCAGAGGGTTCTCACCATCCCCCAACTATCCAGGGTTCTTCTTCAGGGCAGCAGGCCTTGCCACTAGTGAGGTGTTATGAGTGTGGGGAGTCAGGCCATACGAGGAGGACTTGTCCCAGGTTTCGGGGCAGGGCTGTTCAGCAGAGTTACCAGCCTACATACTCAGCACCGGCCCCCCGTCCACCCAGAGGTGGCGGACAGGCTGGTAGAGGTCATCCCAGAGGTGGAGGCCAGGAAGGGGGAGCTCAGTTAGCTCCTATTCAGTCCAGCGGAGGTTAGTCTTCAGGTACACCAGCCAGATTCTATGCTATTTCGGCCCGAGCAGATGCAGTGGACTCAGACGCCGTGATCACATGTGCTATTTCAGTATGTGGTAGGGAGATATCAGTGCTATTTGACCTAGGATCTACTTATTCATATGTGTCAGCCTTATTTTCTTGTTTTCTGGATGTTCCTCGTGAGTCCTTGGATTCTCCTATATATGTGTCCACTCCTATGGGCGATTCTGTGGTGGTAGACCGGATATATCGGTCTTGTGTGATCACCTTTTGTGGGTTCGAGACTAGAGCAGACCTCATGTTGCTCGACATGATTGATTTTGAGATTATCTTGGGGATGGATTGGATATCTCCCTATCACGCCATCTTGGATTTCCATGCCAAGACGGTTACTTTGTCCATGCCTGAGTTTCCTAAGCTGGAGTGGAGAGGTTCCTCAGTTAGTGCATCCAGTAGAGTTATTTCCTTCCTGAAGGCTCAACATATGGTCGAGAAGGGTTGTCTGGCGTATCTTGCTTATGTGTGGGACACCACCGCCGAGTCTCCGACGATTGATTCAGTGCCAGTTGTTCGAGAGTTTGCTGATGTATTCTCTTCATATCTTTCGGGCATGCCTCCGGATCGTGATATTGATTTCTGCATTGATTTAGCTCCAGATACTCAGCCTATTTCCATTCCCCCGTACCGTATGGCTCCTAAGGAGTTTAGGGAGTTGAAGGAGCAGCTTGAGGAGTTGTTGGCTAAGGGGTTCATCAGACCGAGTGTATCGTCGTGGGGTGCTCCATTTATATATGTAAAGAATAAGGATGGATCTATGCGGATGTGTATTGATTACCGCCAGTTGAACAAAGTTACCATTAAGAACAAGTATCCATTGCCGCGCATCGATGATTTTTTTGACCAGTTGCACGGTGCTCGGGTGTTTTCTAAGATGGATTTGAGATCGAGATACCATCAATTGAAGATTCGGGCTTCTGATGTCCCGAAGACCACTTTTCGTACGAGATATGACCATTACGACTTCTTGGTGATGTCCTTTGGCTTGACTAACGCCCCAGCAGCATTTATGGACTTGATGAATAGGGTGTTCAGGTCGTATATTGATTCCTTCGTCATCGTCTTTATTGATGACATTTTGATTTACTCACGTAGCCTGGGAGAGCACGAGCAACATTTGAGAGTTGTACTCCAGACCTTGCGAGAATAGAAGTTGTATGCTAAGTTCCCCAAGTGTGAGTTTTGGTTGGATTATGTGGCATTCCTGGGGCATGTAGTATCCGGAGAGGGTATCAAGGTTGATCTCAAGAAGATTGAGGCAGTCCAGAGTTGGCCACGTCCTCCTTCAGCTACAGAGATCAGGATTTTGTTAGGTTTAGCAGGCTACTATCGGCGGTTTGTGGAGGGCTTTTCATCCATTGCATCCCCATTGACTAGATTGACTCAGAAGAATGCTCTATTTCGGTGGTACGACGAGTGTGAGGCGAACTTTCAGAAGCTCAAGACAGCATTGACCTCAGCACCAGTTCTAGTATTGCATTTCGGTTCTGGGATGTATACAGTGTATTGCGATGCTTCACGTGTTGGCCTAGGGTGTGTGTTGATGCAGGAAGGGAGAGTTGTTGATTATGCTTCGCGCCAGCTGAAGGTTCATGAGAAAAATTATCCTGTGCACGATTTGGAGTTGGCGGCAATTGTTCATGCTCTTAAGATTTGGAGGCATTACTTGTATGGGGTATCCTGTGAGGTTTATACAGACCACCATAGTTTGCAGTACTTGTTCAAGCAGAGGGATCTTAATTTGAGGTAGCGCAGGTGGCTTGATTTGCTGAAGGATTACGAAATCACCATCCTTTATCATCCGGGCAAGGCAAATGTGGTAGCAGATGCTTTGAGCGGGAATGCGGAGAGTATGGGTAGTTTGGCTTACATTGCAGCGGAGGAGAGACCGCTAGCCGTGGACATTCAGTCCTTGGCTAACCACTTGGTGAGATTAGATCTTTCATAGCCTCGTCGAGTTCTAGCTCATATGGTTGCTCAGTCTTCATTATTGGGGGAGATCAAGGATCGACAGTATGATGATCCGTGTTTGGCAGAGCTACGGGAGACAGTGGTTCAGGGTGGTGCCAAGGAGGTTACTATTGGCGAGGATGGTGTTCTAAGACTTCAGGGTCATTTGTGTGTTCCTAATGTTGATGACTTGAGGCAAAGGATTCTAGAGGAGGCACACAGTTCTCGGTATTCTGTTCATCCTGGTGCTACGAAGATGTATCGTGACTTGAAGAAATATTTCTGGTGGAGACGGATGAAGAGGGACATTGTGGAGTATGTGGCTAGGTGTCTTAATTGCCAGCATGTTAAATATGAGCACCAGAGGCCAGGAGGACTACTTCAGCAGATGCCCATTCCTGAGTGGAAGTGGGAGCGAATTACTATGGACTTCGTGGTTGGGTTGCCTCAAACTTTGCGGAAGGTTGACGCGGTTTGGGTCATTGTGGATAGATTGACCAAATCGGCGCATTTCATTCCTGTAGCTACTACTTATACTTCTGAGAGGCTAGCCCAGATCTACATTCGGGAGATAGTCCGGTTACACGGTGTGCCGGTGTCCATTATATCAGATCGAGGTCCTCAGTTCACCTCGCATTTATGGAGAGCATTGCAGAGTAAGATGGGTACCAAGATAGATCTCAGCACAGCATTCCACCCTCAAACTAATGGCCAGTTGGAGCGCACCGTTCAGATATTAGAGGACATGCTCAGGGCATGTGTGATTTACTTTGGAGATCAGTGGGACCAGCTCTTGCCTTTGGCCGAGTTTGCTTACAATAATAGTTATCAGTCCAGCATCGAGATGGCCCCATTTGAGGCTTTATATGGTTGGCGATGTCGTTCTCCTATCGGGTGGTTTGAGCTTGGTGAGGCTAAGTTGTATGGCACGGACCTGGTGAGAGATGCCTTGGAGAAAGTAAAGTTAATTCAAGAGAGGCTCCGTACAGCACAGTCCAGACAGAAGAGTTACGCGGATCAGAGGGCACGTGATGTATCATATATGGAGGGAGACAAGGTACTGTTGAAGGTCTCGCCGATGAAGGGTGTTATGAGGTTCGGGAAGAAAGGCAAGTTGAGCCCCAGATTTATAGGTCCTTTCGAGGTGTTGAGGTGAGTTGGAGAGGTTGCTTATGAGCTTGCTTTACCTCCCAATTTATTAGGGGTCCATTCAGTGTTTCATGTATCCATGCTCCAGAGATACCACGTTGACTTCTCTCACGTGGTTGATTTCAGCACTATTCAGTTGGATAAGAGATTGGGCTACGAGGAGGAGCTAGCTGCTATTGTTGATAGACAGGATTTCCAGTTAGAATCCAAAAGAGTTTCTTCCGTAAAGGTCCAGTAGAGGGGCCAACCGGTCGAGGAGGCGACTTGGGAGTTCGAGGAGGACATGCGGAGCAGACATTCGCACTTATTCAACACTTCAGGTATGATTCTAGACCCGTTCGAGGACGAACGTTTATTTAAGAGGTGGAGAATGTAACAACCCGACCGGTCATTTTGCGTATTCAGACCTCGTTCCCCTAGATAAGACTTCCCGTAGTGGCTTATAGTGATTTATGACTTGCGGGTACGGGTGGTTCGGGATTCAGAAGTGTTTAGAGCAGTATAGGAGCACTTGGTTTCTTAAGGTTGGCCTTTTTGGCCAAGTTTGACTTCGGTCAACATTTTTAGCAAAAGACCTCGGAATCGAGTTTTGACAATTCCAGTAGCTTCGTATGATGATTTCGGACTTGTGCGTATGTCCGAAATGGGTATTGGATGACCCGGGAGCGTTTCGACGCCAAATAGCGAAAATAGAGTTTCTGTAAGTTCATGATATGGTTTAGAACGTATTTTTGTGTCATCGAGGTCCGAACAAAATTCTGAGATCGGGAATAGTTCCGTTATGTCATTTATGACTTGCCTGCAAAATTTGGTGTCATTCCGAGTAGTATAGGTCGGTTCGGCGCATTGAAACCAAATTCAAGAACTTGAATTTTCTTAAGTTTGATTCTAGGGGTTTTGAGGTGTGATTTTGAGTTTTAGCGTTGTTTTGGGTGTTCCGAAGGCTCGAGTGAGTCTGTAATATGATTTAGGACTTGTTGGTACAATTGCACGGGGGCTCGGGTTGGCCTAGGTGCCTCCCGGACACCAAACGGGGCCAAAAACCAGCAACTTCAGCTGCTGGTGCACCAGGTCTAGTGTGACCGCAGGTGCGGTTGCCCAGATCGCAGATGCGAGACCGCCCCTGCAGTCTAGGCCTCGCAGGTGCGGCCCCAGGGGAGATGGTCCAAATCCGTAGGTGCGGACCTTTCTCCGCAGGAACGGATCTGCTAGTGCGGAAATCCCTCCGTAGGTGCGATCCCCAGCCTCCTTGCCAACTTCCGCAGGTGCGAGCCTTGGCTTGCAGGTGTGGTCCTTGAGCCGCAGGTGCGAGATCTTTGAAGGAAGTGAGGTCATTAAATTCGGGACTTAACCAATTTTCACCATTTCTTCTTCACCATAGACGATTTTTATAGCTCACAAGAGGGTATTCGGCCTAGCTGCTAAGAGGTAAGTAAATTCCATTTAAATGTTGGTTTATTACATCAAATCTTAGGTAGATTAACACCCAATTATTGTAAATCAAAGGGGTTAGCGTGGAAACCTAGGGTTTATGAACTTTAGAGAATTTCACCACTTTCCTACCATGAAACCATGCAAAACTATATATTAATGATCCTTAGGTTATGGGTGAGTGTTTTCTTCGAAAATTTCTGGAATCCGAGCATGTGGGCCCGGGGGTGAGTTTTGGGATTTCTTCAATAATGATGAATTAGCTAAACTAGTAAGAGAATTTCATACTTCTGAGTGTATATTAACGTATTTATATAACATTTGACTAGTTTTGAGTCCTCGGGTGTAAAGTTTGGAGTTCCGGGCGCGTTCTTGGTCCGAGAAGTAGGTTCTACGCGAGGTGAGTCTCCTTTCCAACCTTGTAAGAGGGAATTGTCCCCATAGGTAAATGTAAATGATTGAACTGTCCTTATTTGCGGGGGCTAAGTACGCGCAAAGTGACGAGAGTCCGTGCGTAGCTACTACTCTGTTGTGTCGGGTAGAATTTAGGATTTCACAAGCATGCCTTTATGTGTCTTACCTGTATCTTTACATGTGTTCCTAGTTGCTTAATATCTTTGAAATTAACATGAGGATATTAGGAAGCTATGTGTAAGTTTAAGTGCTTAAATCTCTGTTTCAAGAATAATCCATGATAAATTCCTGAGTTTCCTGATAATTTTGTGTATGTCTACCAGCACCCGCATCGCATGTATGATTCGTGAGCGGGGTAGCCTTATATTTATGCCAACCGCGTCGCATGATCGATTCGCGAGCGGGGTAATAGATGCATCTATGGTTCGTGCCGCTCGACCCTTGGCTGTGCACATTTATTTTTGCGTCGCATCGGTCGTACGCTTCGGCATATTATGTGCTATGTATTTGACTGAGAGTCTTGTCATTATTACATAAATTACTCCATGTGTAAGGGGAACTTGAGACTTTTGTGATAATTTCTATCTGACTCATGGAAACAAATTGCAGTTTATATAATTGATACTTCATGCTTTATTGATTTCCATGACTACTATTCCTACCTAGATTTATTTAATCATGTATTTGTTATTGACCCTAGTAAGTATCATGTCTACCTCTCGTCACTACTTCTTCGAGTTTAGACAGGATACTCACTGGGTACATATTTATTTATATGTACTCATGCTATGCTTCTGTACTTAATTATACAGGTTCTGAGGCAGGTGTATCAGGTTATCATACCAGAGCGCGATCTTGAGGGTACTATCTGGATTAGACTACACGGTGAGCTGCTCTTCCTGGCGTTCCTCAGCAGCACTGTGGAGTTTCTATTATTTTTGGATATTTTTGTCTAACCCTTCAGACAGTTGTACATTTATTTTATCTATTTTGTATATTCCACTAGTCGCCTGTGGACTTGTGACACTAGATCTTGGCTCGCGTAGTAGATTTTCCTAGTATTTTTCTATACTGTATATGTTGGCAAACGATTTTTGAGTTACAATGAATTAAGTTGCCTCACTTAACCACTTCCATTAAATGATTTATTAACTTAAAATTTTGACAAGTACTTAAATATCCAATAAGTAAGGTAATCTCGTTAGTGAACTAGTGTTGGCTTGCCTGACTCCGAGGTTGGGCGCCATCATGTCATGAGTAGGAATTTAGGTCGTGACAATATTTTTGGTGTTGTTTGTCAAGTATATAAAAGATCTAGGGTTGTGACTTCCACCTAGATTTTTGCCTAACGGGTTGTGGGCTTTAGAGCGGGTTTCATTGGTCGCGGTGTAACATAGCAATAAACGCAAAATTACCCAATCAATACCTCTCGGTAATAGAGTGGTTTTGCCCAATTTGGCTTTCTCAAGTCCAAATGAGTAATTCACAAAACAGTCGATAAATTCCCAAGTCGGGTTTTACTATCTCTAGATTTGACCCTTTAATTGGGACTATCAATTTTTTGAGTTCATCCTAATTTCTTGTTAGCCAAGTTTTCCTAGAATAAGTCTCTCTTTCTCAAGTAGAGACTAAGTCAAATAGGCTTGAATCAATGTTTGCAACCATTAATGCTACAACTATAGCAAACACTTGTCTAAATATTACACAGCCTACCATAAACAAGCCCTAAATCAAATACCCATTAGGCAGCCGCACTAGGGTTGGGTCACAACTCAAGCTAAAAATTTAGCTACTCATAGTGGGTGATGAAGAAAATAAAGGATAAAAGATGATTAAACCCATATTAAATGATAAAGAGATTAAAATCCAGTGTAAAATTGATAAACTATCACAAAGTTTCCTAAAACAGTAATGAAAATGGCTACCAACTTTCAGATATTCAAAACTTGACCTAATTTCGTCAAAAAGGACTATTTATACACAGCTGAAATTTTCGGACAAATTGCCCTTTTGGAGGTTCTGCAGCCGCACAACTCTGTGTGCAGTCCGCACTTTACTGCATTTATTAACATGAGTGGCTTCTGCGACCGCACAATTCTGAATTGCGGTCGCACTTTCTACGGACCGCACAATTCTAAGTGCGGCCGCACTTTTGATTTCTCTGGCCGCACAATTATAGTGCGGTCCTCCCTTCTTGATGGTATTAGATCTGGAACTCACTGATCTTTTTCTTCTGCGGCCGCACAATTATTGTGCATTCCACACTTTTCAAAGCAGCTCTGCCAAGTTTCCTTCATGATCTGCGGCCGCAGACCGAATTCTGTGGTCCGCACTTTGGCCTTGTTGCTTGACTTTTGTTCTTGTTCAAAAACACTCCTTCTTGAGTTGAATTTCATCACTTTGGCTCGTTTTCCAATACTCCTGTAAGAAAGCATATTTTAGTAGTTGTCGGGAATACCTTTGAAGATTTTTGAACTAAACGAAAGTAAAAATGCGCAAATAAGTAGTCAAAATCCCCACTTATCAGCCCACATGTGCCATAATTATCAAAAAATAATAATGCCAAATATGTTATCAAAGATATAAGCTCAAAATTTATCAACAGGGTGCACAAGTACATAACGATAATAAAAATACGGATGGGTGATAACATATAAAGCATTGATACGACTCAATCAATTGTAGTGATTATGTTCAAGTAGCCACAAACTAATAAAGCATGTCTCATATAAAGCACTTCCTCAAGTTAATATATATTAATAGCCTAAGGTCTAATCCGGTCATAAGCCATACATAGCACTCGTATACACGCTCGTCACCTCGGTTACACGCAGAGGCAAACCTAGAATTTGTACGCGACGGGGGCATATTATTCTGCTCAACAGTGCCCCCTAAATGCTATTAGTGTTTAGGGTGCCAACTTCTTTAAATTAACCATTTTCAAGGTATATACGTATATTTATACAGGATTTCGGCCGAAGTTTACGGGGTCTGGTGACCCCTCACCCATACACATAGGTCTGTCTATGGGTACACGTCGCTTTTCACTTATCACGAATAAATAATCAAGGCCATATCCTAGGGGTATTTCCCCCACACAAAATTAGGCAAGATACTTACCTCAAACAAGCCAAATTAATACTCTACAAAGCCTTTGCCTCTCGAATCAGCCTCCGAATGGGTCAAATCTAGCCACAATAACTCAATAACATCAAACACGACTATAGAAATCGATTACAATTAATAAAGTTCCAATATTTATCAAATATAAAAGTCAACCAAAAAGACAACTCGGGTTTGCCTCCCAAAACGACAAAAGTCAAAAGTCCCGATTACCCATTCTAACATAAGTCTAAATATGCAAGTTTCAGCCAAATACGAATTTAAATCGAGGTTCAAATCTTAAATAATTACTCTCCAAAATTTCCATGACCCAATTTTCCTCCGTAGGACATCGTAATAGCACCTAGTCTCTAAGGCTAAGAAAGCCTAACACTTACTAAATTAAATGACAGAATTTAACCAAAACAACTATTAAACATAAACCATATATTTATATATAAATCCAAAAATCCTAACATGATACAATGTCCCAAAACCGATAGTACAAGTCATAAGCTCTACTGAGTTCACTAGGAAATTTCTAAGAACAAATGTTCCAGAATATAAATAAACTATACAAAATAACTTCAGAAGGTGACTCCGAGGACTGCGAACGCGATGGCAGGTATACCTTGACGTCTCTACCGGAATACTCGGTCAGCTATCTAGTGATCAGCAGACTCCGAAGTACCTGGATCTGAACGAAAATGTGCAGAAAGCGTAGAATGAGTATACCACGGCGGTACCCAGTAAGTATCAAGACTAACCTCGGTGGAGTAGTGACGAGGGATAGTCAAGACACCTACTAGTCTTAATAACCCGTACAAGTATGAATGTGAAACTAACAGGGAACAATATCAATATAAAGCCAAGCAAGGTAAAAATAACAAAACAATACTTGCAATAGAAAACTAGAAGCAACAATTAGCAACAAGGCACAACATGTAACAACGGCGTAGAGTAAGCTGAATACAGTTTAAGTCCGGTGAAACGAGGTAAGGAAAATAAGAAACAACTCAATAAGAACAATCTTTTTCACACAAAATTTATTCAAGAATTTCCCGAGGTACCACACCTCATAATCACAAATCATGGGTCCCACTTCACGAACCCAAATCACTTGCATCTTGTGCCCACATTATAAATCACAACTACACGGACAACTCACGTTCCAATACCATTAATACCCCATATCTGCACGGACAACTCACGTGCCAACAATAACAATAACTCATTATCGCACGAACAAGTCATGTGCCAATAGTACAACTCTCACACAGAAGGCAAGTAAACGAGACTACATGTAAATGATCAATAAACATAAGGATTCATCTTCTTAAACCGATACGAGTGATTAATTATGTCTATGCTTGTTCAAGTGTTCTATCACAACTAGAGTCAACAAGTAAGATCAGAGAAAACGAACGACACACCTAAACGTAAAATGCATAACTCGCACAAGGTAGGCACACCGATACACAAATATCATCAATAAAAATTCCCCCAGGCCATTCCAATTTACAAGTCATCACAAATCATCCCCCGACATAGCCCCCCTTTTCTCGCCACGTGGGTAACAATAAAGTAAATGCTCGCTTTGTCTCGCCGCACGGGCATAATAATATTTCCGCCTTGTCTTGCTACATACGCAAACCCACATATATAGCCCGCTTTGTCACGCCGCATGTGCAATATCAATGTCCCGACCCAAAACTCAACATGTCGTGATGGCCCTCATCATAGAACTAGGCAAGCTGATAATCATAAATAACTACACTAAATTTTGAAAAACATGATGAAATAAGTTTCATAGTGAAATTTTCATAAATAATGGATAAGAAATATCGCGACTAAATACAAAATTCCAATAATCCGGGTATCACTTAGTACATGAGCTATTAAAATATCAACATAGTCAAACTGCTAATACAAATGTCTAGACAGATAGAACAGTGCTAAATAAATGAAGAAGGAGAGTCGAAGTCTGCGGACGCCAAAGCAGCTACCTCAAAAGTCTCCAAGCAGATGAAGCTCCAAATGTAGCAACCTTCGTTCCCCAGTGACGAGGAGAGTGTAGTATGAGTACAACTTACACAATGTATTCAATAAGTAACAGGACTAATCTTGGGCTAAAAGCAATGACGAGCTCAGAAAGGTACAGTCCACATCAAGATAATAACAACGCAGATATGAGAGGAAAATGTCAATAATAACTCAGATAAAATCTCATAATTAGTTTGTAGATAGTTCATAAATGTGGACATGCTTTCAAGTATTTAACGGTTTGAGCTCAACACGATAAAATATGCCAAGTATAACTAATATGAGGTATGCTACATCTCGATATCTACATGTCAAATATGCATGTCAATTGTAATGCAAGACATTGATAAAGCCATAAACTCATACTCTCGGAGTATTAAACCTCACTCAGCACGCTCAATCACTCAGTACTCCCAATCACTCAGCACTCTCAATCACTCAGCACTCTCAATCACTCGGCATTCGCACTCGGTACTCACACTCATCGGTACCTGCACATGCTAGTATGTTAGACTTCGATGGGGCGGATCCTGCCCAAACGCTAATATAAGACAATCATGGCAGTGATGCTGCGTGCAACCCGATCCCATCATGAATCAATAAAGCCTGTTGTGGCGTGCAGCCTGATCCCATAAATATCACTCACAATCAAGACCTTGTCCTCACT
The DNA here is from genome assembly GCA_005239495.1 of Nicotiana undulata. Taxonomy (NCBI): domain Eukaryota; kingdom Viridiplantae; phylum Streptophyta; class Magnoliopsida; order Solanales; family Solanaceae; genus Nicotiana; species Nicotiana undulata. The sequence continues at coordinate 76,319 of ML299064.1, forward strand.
GAGTCATCAATCTCTCCAGCCTCTCGGACTCACAGAACTCATGCCAATCAGCCCAACAATGATACATGATGTCACAATAAATGATAACGGAGAATGATATATGATATGCAAATGATGAATGCGACTGAGTACATAACTGCAATTTAAGCAAATAACTCATCAACAAAAATGACCTTTGTGGGTCCCAACCGTATCAACATATAGCCTAAATATGATTTGTAACATGAATCACAACTCAATTTCTTTAACACATGGAGAATACATGAATAATAACAATATTAAATAACTACACAACTCCACAGAATCAACCAAGTCACAATTACTATGGCACACACCCACACGCTGGTCACCTAGCAAGTGCGTCACCTCAACATCAACCACATAACACGTAGTTCAGGGATTCATATCCTCAGAACCAAGTTTAGAAGTGTTACTTACCTCAAACGGAACAAATCTGAACTCTGACAAGCCCTTGCCTTGGAATCGACCTCCGGACGACTCAAGTCTAGTCACAAATAACTTAATACAATCAATACAAGCTATAGGAATGGATTCCATATGATAAAGCTAAATTGTTTAACCAAAGTAAAAAAGTCAACCCCAAGCCACATCTCGGAATCCGACAAAATTAATAAAATTCGAACACGCATTCAACAACGAGTCCAAACATAACAAATTTACTCATTTCCTATCTCAACTCGACCTTCAAATCCTCAAATTATAGTCTATGAAGTTTCACAATTTTTTTTTCCAACTCAAAACACTAATTAAATGGTAAAAACAACAATAGATTCATATATAACAACCAAATCCGAGTTTGAATCACATAACCCAATTAACTCCTTGATAATCCCTTCAAGAATCTCCCAAATCTGAGGTCTCTAGCTCAAAATATGAGAAACGGGTCCAAACCCTCGATTTTGATATTTAACTCTACTGCCCTATGATTCCTCTTCGTGATCGCGGAAATTCCTTTGCAATCACGAAGAACAAAAGAATGTTGCCCCCAAAAGTGACCTTTGCGAATGCAGAACTCCAGTCGCGAATGCGATGCACATGAACTCAAAGCTACGCAATCGCACGCTTCCTCACATTATCGTGATGAACAAACGTGTGGCTTCCAGGCCACCCCTCCTTCCTTCTTCGCGAATGCGGTATAACCCTCACGTTCGCGTAGTACCGCTGACCAAAGCTCCGCGATCTCGGACCAACTCCCCCGAACATTTAGAGCACTTTCCTCATTCTCCCAAACAAGCCTTCGCGATCGCGAACCTTCTCATGTGATTGCGAATAAGGAAATCAGACTTGAAACATCAACAATAACACAAGTCCAAAATGCACTCTGATTCCAATATAAATTACACCCGGGGCTCCCGAGACCCCATCCAAACATACCAACAAGTCCCAAAACATGATATGAACTTAGTCAAGGCCTCAAATCACATCAAACAACATCAAAAAAACACGAATCATAAAATAGATAATAAAATAGATGTATTCCAACTTCCGGAACCAAAATCCAAACCCAGTAACAACATAGTAAACTGTAACGACCCGGTCTGTCGTTTCGAGAATTATAGCCATGTTTCCCTACCCAAACCTACCAACTCAATACAACTCAACACAGCTGAAAAACACATAAATATGCAGAAATTAAAAAAGGGGAATTGTTGGCCCATGTCACTGAATGGGTTTTGAAGATTGACAAAAGGTGTCAAGTTGAACCAGGTCCATCATAGCATCCACATCTGAATGAAGCAGTTGGAACACAAATCATACAAGTCTAGGAGATATCAGTGATTACTGAGTATCAAAGAACTAAGAGAATGTCTCCTAGTATGAAAAGGTTGCAAATTGATAGAGAAGACAAAAGTTGATTTCAGCTAGGACAAGAATAGAGGAAGGAAGTTGAGTTACAATCAAACTCGTTTACCAAGGAAGAGTTGGATCAGAATTGAATCACGGACTCAACAAACGGACTCTATAAATAATCAATGTATTACTGCTGAAAGAGGTGACGCACAAGTACTAAAGTGAATCAAGTTCTGAAGCAAAAGTTCCAGAGATATTTTGCAAGCAGAATTGTTGTGCGATACAAAGGCTACAGTTCAACTAGAAAAAACAGTTCCATTGTTTGTGTATTGAGTCTAGTTGATTGTAGTAAGAGTTTTAATATTGTATCTTATCAGCTTTCATAGAAGCAATTATAATAGGTACAAATTGATCAAGTTAGAGTTAGCTTGAAATCTGTAGAAATTAGCTAGAGGCTAGTTGATACAAAGAGGATTAGAGTTAGTCCTAGGATTACAAAAGAGTTTATTTTGTAAGTCCGTTTTGGCTCAGAGTTTAGTGAAGAGTTTGAGAAAATATTACGGAGGATTAGGTCGTGGTTTTTTCACCTTTTGAGCCAGTTGTTTTCCACGTAAAAATCCCTGTGTCTTTACTATTACTGCTTTATTATTCCGCAAACAGTAGTAAGTAGTAGACTAAGAAGAACCAGGTTCTTCTTATTAGACAGCACTTGAAAATTGGGTACTGCACAATTAACTTGTAATATTGTGTAGTATTGAAGTCTAAAACAACACGGGGAGATCGGGCATTCTGAATTTCTTCGGGATGGGCTTCAGAGCCGCACTTGACGGGAAAGGCCTTTGCACAAACTTATTCGATTCTACACCTTTCAAGATAGGGGTGCACCTGGAATTTGGTCGACCCTCGTGTTATAGGTCTCCACCTTTTTAACGTTTGCTTTTATCCTCGTTTCCCCCGATTCAATTTTCTTGGTGAGGTCCTCAAGCATTTTCATGATGGCGGGGTCGGTTGCCGACCCTTCATTGCTAGATCTTACCGGTGCCTGCTCGACTCGAGGAGCCGCCTATGGCGCTACTGTGCTTGGAGTCTTTTGATGGCTCTGTAGCTGAGCGATCGCCAATTGTTGTGCCTGCAATATTTCGAAAATATCGTGAAGGCTAACTTTCCTTTCTTCTTGATCTGGAGTGTTCTGCATCTCCTGTTCTTCCGTAGGATGCGTATCACCGGTCGTGCGGGAACTGACATCAGTGTGTTGGGCGTTGCGCGAGCCCACATCCATCGGGTTTGGGTTTGGTACATGCTCAGGGTTCTGTGGTGGTACGCCAGCACCTGAAACAGCTGCACTGATTTCTCCACGGTCTTCGACACCGTTGTTTTCGCGTGCGTTTACTAAGTTAGACACTCTGACCTGAAATCAAAGATTCTTTGGACAAGAAAAAGTGTGAAAGACAGCTTGCGTTTGTCAGCGAACTAACACTAAAACAATCACTATTTTTTTAGCCCCACGGTGGGCGCCAAACTGTTTACCTTGTAAATGGTAATTACAATTATATTTGATTATGTGGTTCTAAAAATATGCGATTTATTTTTGTACTAGTCATTAATCAGTTGATGCTAAGTGCGATTGCAGCAGATAGAATGAAAACAGTATCAAATCAAAGATAAGCAAACCAGAGGCCTCAAATCGGGTGTTCGATGTTGGCCTCGAGGGGTCATTGAGGTCGAGGCTAGGGTCTATCATTGGACAATCTATGAAGCTATAACAGCTTTATAGGTTTTGGAGTATGCTATTTATGATCAATAATGAGCTATAAATGAAAAACAATTGATGAAACGTAATAACTGTAAATAAATGAGCTAACAGAGAGACAATAGGGAATGTTTGAGTAATGAAGCAAATAATGTTTTTGTTCCTTGTATTGAATATCATGTCTCTAAGAAATAATAAGGGTCCCCTTTATATAGGAGGGAAAATCCCAACATAGTACACTATCATTTATTACAAAGATTTGTGATTGATACAGCTATTTAATGTCTGAGTACGGAGTCGTACTTTGTTACAATGTCGTTTGCCTCAATCCTTGTGCCATTCTCCTATGCCAATCCTGAACACGTACTGCCTCAAGGTCGAGCGTAAGGGATGTTCGAGGTCATACCTCGGGCCATACCTTGAATCTTATGCTAATAAGCCACCGAATGTCACAACAGTCATAAAATTGGTCTTCCCGATTTTAGTGGTACACAATCACACTTTGTATATGCTAATGATGACCGTTAGCGTATAATAATTTTAATGCTTAAAATCATACATAGTTTTTATCACAAACTGTAGTCTAACCCTATAAATAGGCAAATGTACTTTTCACTTGTCACGACTTTGTTGTACTTAGGGGTCATTTGGTACCGTGGGGATATCCCATAACATTTTATAACTAATTCCATTAATTTAACGTAAAAGTTATTCCCGGATTAGATAATACTTCAAATCAAACATAGAATAAAGTTAATTCTAAATTTTATTGTTAAAATTATTATTTTTATGTTAAAATTATTATTTTATGTTAAAATTATTAATTCTAAATTTTAGAGTTCTCATAAACTAAATCAACTCTAAGTAATATTAATATAAAGTGCGAAAACGGGCCCAAACATCAGGGTGTCACTAAGTCATGAGCGTCTAAAACTATGAGCTAAGATATATAAAATGTCTAAAAGAAGAAATGACAAAAGGAGTAACAAGATCCTACGGATGCTAGCAGCTACCTTGCAATCTCCACAGATAGTTGGCCTGAACTCAACGATCGCCGCCTTCCAACTCACTTGGATCTGCACATATAGTGCAGGGTGTAGTATGAGTACAACCGACTCAGTAGTAACAGAAATAACTAAGGAACTAAGTAGTAGTGACGAGCTAAGTAAAATAGTCCAATTATTTATTTTCACAATTTAAAAAAAATAACAGGAATAAACATGTAAATTCCATAACTCTGTAAATGCCACAAAGAAACTTAACAGATAAATGCAGCAACCACAAATAAATACTATCTCACATCGGTGTCACTTCTTCACTCATCACTCGCACTCAGCAATCAACACTCAATACACTCAACTCCGGAGGGGCTCCCAAAGCCCAAGCTCTAGGCATGGACAACTCACGTACCATAATATGCTCTAAGCACAGACGACTCACGTGCCATAATAGGATCTATGCACGGACATCTCACGTGCCATAATATCAATACCTGGATCCGCACGGACAGCTCACGTGCTACGCGGACAACTCACGCACTATGGTATCAATACCTGGACCCGCACGGACAGCTCAAGTTCTACGCGGATAGCTCACGCGCTATGGAATTAATATCCTCACAACCAGGCCATCAGTCTCACTCAATCATGTACCTCACTAGCCTCACCATCATCAACAAATAAGGGGGCGCATCCCATATCAAGTATCACAACATATTAGCAAGTAATAGAGACCGAGGTAAATGTGTACAATAACTCCTACGACTGAGTTCAAATAACATATTGAGCATGAATAAATCCTAAACATGATCTCTAACATGAAGGCAAACAAGTTCAACAACAAGTAAACACAAAACCACAAATAATAGCCATTAGGCCTCACAGCCTCACGGGACGGACCAAGTCTCAATCCTTCGCAGTGCACACACATGCCCGTCACCTAGCATGGGTATCACCACTAAACAATCACATGATATCAATTTCTTCGGGTTCATACCCTCAAAGCCAGAGTTAAAATTGTTACTTACCTCAACAGCGTAAATTTCTACTTCGGGATGCCCCCGTCTCTGGACTCGGTCTCCAAAAGCTCAAAATCTAACCAAAACCAGAATACTACTACCAACATAGGCTAAGGAATCGAATTCCGCAATAAAAACTACATAATTATGCCAAAAATTCGAAATTGGCCAAAACCCGGCCCCCGGGCCCACGTCTCTAAATCCGACAAAACTCACAAAATCCGAACACCCGTTCCGATACGAGTTCAACCATACAGTAATTATCGAATTTCGACATCGGATTGGCTTTCACATCTTAAATTTATATTTTTGGAAAATTTGATAAAAATCCGATTTTTCTTCAATAAATTCATGGATTCATGATATAATATAGTATGGAATCATGATCTATAAAGGATTTAGGATAAAGAACACTTACCTCGTTCAAATTCGTGAAAACCCCTCTGACAATCGCCCAAACCGAGCTCCCCCAACTCTATTTTTCTCAAAAATGGCCAAAAACCCCCGTTTTATAGAGTTTTACGCTTCGGGCGCTACAGGTGGCGCCGGGCACGGGTTCCAGTAGCTCAACAAATCCTGGCGCTCTGACTAGCACCCAGCGCTTTCCTGGGCGCTCCGTCACGAAAATGTGCATAACTCTCTCATACGATGTCCAAATTCGACGATTCTTTTTTATATGGCTCCGAAATTTCGATACGGATCTAATGCTTCAATAGAAACTGAATTTGGAGCTCATTTTCTTAGTGTGGTACCACTTATTCTTGAAGAAACGACGTCGAAACATTCTTAAAATGTCCAAGTTAAATTTTGTTAACCATCCGAAGTCGTCCCGAGGCCCTCGAGACCTCAACCAATTATATCAACAAGTCCTAAAACATCATATGGACTTACTCGGGGCTTCAAATCATTCCAAGCAATGTCGAAACTACAATTCACACCTCGATTCAGACTTATGAGCTTCAACTTTTCAATTTACAAAAACTTGTGGTGAAACATATCAAATGAATCACGAATGACTTAAAATTTGGCACAAAAGTCATAATTGACATAACAGAGCTATTAAAATTTTCGGAATCTCAATCCGACTCCGATATCAATTAAAGTCAAATCCGTGGTCAAACTTTGGAACATTTCGCCTTTAGATTTCTAGTTTTTGTTAAATGGCTATAACATGAGCTAGGGGCCTCCAAATTGTATTCTGGACACACTCCTAAGTCTAAAACCACCCAACGAAGCTAACCAAATCATAACAATCAAATTCCGAATTCGTTTACTCATAAGCAAAATTTCCGGTCAACTTTCCTAACTTAGCTTTCTAATTAAGGGAGTAACTGTTCATTTTACTCCAAACTACTACAAATGATGATGACAAACTCTGTGCTTTTATCATGTATACACATCCAACACTTTGTATATTTGTGAGAATTAATCATTAAGAACCAGGTTCCTTAGGTTATAAATATCACTTTAAAAAATTTTGAACAACACAGCACACACAACACATCTTCCCCCTTTTGGCATCATCAAAAAGTTGTAAAAAGATACTTACCAGTTATTAATTCTTACTCATGGCCAATTTAGGCAACTGCAAGTGACAACATGATTAATCAACACAAGAAACCAATAATGTAGGCTAAATCATAAATAGAGACATTTGTCAAAATACCAAGCTTTCATTTGATTAACGTGGATTATCAACACCAAAACAGATTAAATCAACAACATCCAAAATATGAGTAAGAGAGAATTAAAAACTGAAACAAAAGACACTCGACACAGCCCCGAACTGGGCACTTGATAGGATAGGAGGGGGTAGTTCTGGAAATTCCTAAGTTTGTGGTGGTGCAGAAGAGGCAGGATTCTTGGTTTGGAGAAGAGACATCATTTGGTGTAAGACACCCTCGTTTTTCTCCTTCTCCATGGCTAATTCAGCTTTGAGAGCATCACGCTCACCTTCCACCTCAACTAAGCGAGTCTTCAAATGAAGGATCTCCATATCCTTTTGCTCGCTTTGTTGCACCAGAGTACGGACCTTGCTGTTGACTGGTTGCTTTCGAGATGAACCAGGTTCATCTGCTGGGGCACTTACAGTGTAATCACATGACAGCAAAGTGTCCTTCCCAAAGAAATCCTTTGTAGTAGCCATTTCAGCCTTCTTTGTGAGGACTCCAAAATGAGCCAGAACTGCAGTAAGGATAAAGCCATAAGGAATTGCATGGGCCTTGGTTCCATTCACCACTCTGTCCAAAAGCTGGATGATTAAAGATGGCCAATTGATCTGCTTGCCTCTGTATAGGCATTCCATGAGCGTTAGATCCATGTAGTTGGCAATGTGCCTGCGCTCTTGTCTTGGCAGCAGAAATTTAATTACAAACTCAAAGAACAGCTTGTGTCCAGGCTTCATCTCACTTTTGTACACAGCCCTGGGCTCAGTCTCTTCTTCATTGTCACAAAAGAATCTGGTGATGTTGAGTGCTGAGGCCATTCCATCCAAGCAAGGCCATCTCTGCCTTGTATAGTCGTCATAGCCCTCAGATGGAATGTCTAGAATGACTCCCAGTTCTTGAGCGTCAAAGGAGACTTCAACTCCCCTGACCAATGATGTAACCCTTCTTCCTATCACAGTTGCATTCCCCATGAACTCCACAACCTCATTTCTGACCAGCCTGCCTTCCATGCGAAGGACCATGTCCTTCTAGCCTTGAGCTGCCAGAAAATCCACTAAGTACCTCATACCCGGCTCCTCCAAATCCTTCAGTAACTTTCCCTTCAAAATATGTCTCTTGCCAATCATAGCAACTTTGTCAATCTACACTTCTCCAACCTCTTTCTCATCATCTCCACTCCAATCAGGATCATTATCCCTCTCAACAATCTGAACTTTCTTCTTTGACTTTACTTTAGACCGTGTCCTCGTAGATGTACTCACGGTGGTAGCANTTCCCTTTCTCAGCGTTCTTTTTTTTGCTCTCTTGCAGAGCTTTTTCCAGCTTCTCTTCTTCTCAAACAGTATTTCTCGTAGCTCGTACCCTTTGAACAGGTACACCAACAGACTCATCAGTTTTCCTTTTCTTTGAGGAACCTGAGGCTTTAGACTTGATGGACTTAGGAGTCCTTCTCTCATTGGGGTTGTATGAGTCCCCCAGTTTCTTCAGTCTATCAGCCAAGGTTTCTTCCCCAGAAGAAACACGTTCATCTATCTCCTTCATCAGCTTTTCTAATCCAGTAGCAGCTTCCTCAACTTAATTAGTTCCCCCTATCACTACGACATCATCTTCAATATTCTCAAGAATGAGGCCACAAATTTCAAGTGTGGAACCATCCTTCCCAGATCCCCTCACACCTGCATCTCCCTCATTCTCAAGAATTTTCTCAGTTTTTCTTTGCCTACTTGGCATTTCCACATCCACCACAGACCAAACCAGCACAAATCTATTTTCAGAATTTAACACAGGGGTAACTTCAGTATTACCTTTCTCAGCACTTGACGAACCAGGTGCATCGTCGTCATGTGCTGATTTAAACGATTCACTGGACGAATATGGTTTGGGTTCTTCTTTAGCCTGTAATAAATCTTCCAAGAAGTTTGCTCGTGACCCTGAAGCCATAGATTTTCGTGCAAGAACCTTGAAACAACGAGGTTTTGGGGCTGGGGTAGGGTTGTGTAGGTTTAAGAGCATCATGGTATTCAGGGGTTTCAGGTGTCTAAGAGGATTCAGAACTGTAGACCGGTGGAGAGTCAGACTCATATACTCCCTCATCGTAGTCACAATTTTGAGAATCAGATGAAGCAGACGACATGGTATTTAATTTTTGAGAGAAAAAGAATAGAGGTCAAAAGACAGTAGAGATTTGAGTGTTGAGTGACTTGAACAGGGTTCGTCTATTGCTTTATTCACTATGGGTAATGATGGCCTATTTATAACTTGTGGCTGGGGTGATTATAACGGACGTGTATTAACACAAGTAGGATACTAATCGATTAAGGACTGTCAGTGATTTGACATTGATTAGACCGTTTCTTTCCCCCTAAAACTAGGCTAATTTAATGTGACGAAACTTCTTGAAACTGGTTCATTATTTGGGTAAGTACGAGAATTTGAACTAAACCATAAATGGATAGAGTCCTACTCATGTATGACTGTACTTAAATTAATACATGTATGGAGATGAGAACGTACCTTGTCAGTCATGGAAACCAGCATGGATGAACCAGGTTCTTCCTGTTAAAAATCTTTATTTTTCCTCAATTCACAAAAATAGAGAAATATCATTAGCAGCTAGGGAATCATATTAATACATGGCAGAAGAGTATGGCAATAAAGACATAGAACTGAGAAATGATTAATCTGATTAAGTACCTAATTTAAAATTTCTAGCCAGAAAACTTTTTTTTTTCATTTTGCTTTTCACTTGGGTGACCTTAATCATCCCTAATTCAAGTCTGTTTCTCTCATAATGCTCCCTGCTCAATGCGTTGGTAAATATATCAGCAATTTGATGATCTGTGGCACAGAATTCGATTGAGATCATCCCCTTTTCATAGTTATCCCTCAAGAAATAGTGCCTAACATCTCTGTGCTTAGTTCTTTTGTGATGAACCAGGTTCTTAGTCATACTAATTGCACTAGTGTTATCACATTAAATAGGAATGCATCCCACATATATACCAAAGTCCAGGAGTTGTTGCTTGATCCATAGCAACTGGGCACAACAAGAGGCTGCAGCCACATATTCAGCCTCAGCAGTAGACAAGGCTACTGAATTTTGTTTCTTGGTGGCCCAAGAGACAAGGCAGGAGCCCAAAAAGTGAGCCATGCCTGAAGTACTTTTCCTGTCAACCAGGAAACCTGCATAATCAGCATCAGCATATCCTACAAGGTCAAAATTACTACCTTTAGGATACCAAAGGCACAAATCAGTGGTGCCCTTCAGATATCTCAAAATTCTTTTTACTGCAGTGAGATGGGACTCCTTTGGATTGGCTTGAAACCTAGAACATAGTCCCACAGTGAACACAATGTCAGGTCTACTTGCAGTAAGATATAGTAGAGACCCAATCATCCCTCTGTACGTCTTCTAATCAACGGATGAACCAGGTTCATCCACATCCAATTTTGTGGATATGGCTATTGGGGTATCTATCTCCTTTGAATCTTCCAATTTGAACTTCTTGAGGAGTTCTCTCACATACTTCTGTTGATGAATCATTGTTCCATGTGGAGTTTGTTTGATTTGCAGACCTAAGAAAAAGGTTAGCTCACCCATCATACTCATTTCAAACTCACTCCCCATTAATGTAGCAAATTCCTTGCTGAGCTTCTCAGTTGTTGCCCCAAATATGATATCATCAACATATATTTGTACAATCAGAAGATCTTTTCCCTTTTCCTTTAAGAACAAAGTACTGTCTATTTTGCCTCGTTTGTACCCATGTTCCAGCAGGAATTTTGACAATCTCTCGTACCAAGCTCTAGGTGCTTGCTTGAGACCATAGAGAGCCTTGTCAAGTTTATATACATGATCAGGTGATTCTTTGCTTTCAAAACCAGGAGGTTGTTTTACAAATACCTCTTCCTTCAAATAGCCATTGAGAAAGGCACTCTTGACATCCATCTGATGCAAAGTTAATTCCATGTGTGCAGCAAATGCTATAAGAAGTCTGATTGCCTCCAATCTTGTCACATGAGCAAAGGTCTCATCATAATCAATTCCCTCTTCTTGGTTGTATCCTTGAACAACCAGTCTTGCCTTGTTTCTAATAATAGTTCCATCATCATCGAGATTGTTCCTGAAGACCCACTTGGTGACAATTATTGATCTGTCAAATGGCCTGGGTACCAAGTGCCATACTTGACTTCTGTCAAATTGATTCAGCTCCTCTTGCATAGCAATTACCCAGTAAGCATCTTTCAGGGCTTCAGCAATGTTCTTTGGTTCAATCAAGGATAGAAATGCATCCAACGCACATAGATTTTTCAAGGAGGATCTAGTTTTGATTCCAGATCTTAAGTCTGTTATGATGTTATCAAGAGGGTGAGAACTCTGATATCTGTGTGGTTTGAGAACCAGTTGTTCACTTCTGGATTGTTCCATGTTGTCTTGTTGCTGTGGAACAAGATCAGGGCCATTATTTTCATGAGGAATTCCCCCTGTCGAGTTGCGTTGGGTTGTTGGACCTGGTCCATCACCTGTTCCATCTACTATAGGTTCTTCAATGTAGTCATTGCTCCTCACTTGTCCAAGCTCCTCATCTTCTGGTTCCTGTCTCTCAGATAAAGTGTTAGTTTCATCAAAGACAACATGTACACTTTCTTCTACACACATAGTTCTTTTATTGTATATATTTATAAGCTTTGCTACGTGTAGAATATCCCAAGAACACTCCCTCATCACTTCTAGGATCAAATTATCCTAAAGAATCTTTGCCATTATTATGCACATAACACTTGCATCCAAAAGCCCTAAGATGGGATATGTTGGGCTTTCTCCCTTTAAGTAATTCATAGGGAGTTTTCTCTACCAGAGGTCTGGTCATGCATCTATTGATAATATAACATGCAGTGTTAATTGCTTCTGCCCAGAAGCTGTGAGGTAGTTTGCTTGATAGAAGCATGGTTCTTGCCATGTCTTCAAGAGTTCTGTTTTTCCTTTCAACAACCCCATTTTGCTGTGGGGTTCTAGGAGCAGAAAAATTGTGATTCACACCATGTTCATCACAGAACTCAGTAAACTTAGCATTCTCAAACTCAGTACCATGGTCAGATCTAATGGATGCTAGTTGATGTCTTAATTGATTCTGAATCTTCTTGACAAATGAGGTGAACATTTCAAATGCTTCATCCTTAGATGCCAAGAACAAGGTCCAAGTGAACCTTGAGAAATCATCTACTAGTACCATAACATATCTCTTTCCACCTCTACTTAGAGTTCTCATGGGACCACACAGATCCATATGAACCAGTTCCAACGACCTGGTGGTACTGACCATTTTCTTACTTTTGAAAGAAGACCTTACCTGCTTCCCCCTTGCACATGCCTCACAAACCTTGTCTTCTTTGAACTTAATGTTAGGAAGCCCTACCACTAAGTCCTTAGAGACCAGCTTGTTAAGTTGAGTTAAACTTGCATGACCAAGACTTTTGTGCCACAGGAGGGGATCACTGTCCAACACACTAAGGCAAGTGAGTTCATTGTCAGAC
>ML299066.1:2088-41396 GCA_005239495.1 Nicotiana undulata
GAAATTATTTAGACATATTCAACTCAAGTATATCAATAATGACTCAATAACTCAAACCCATAGTCTAATTATCCATTTCTAATCATTTTTCCTAAAATTCCAAAATTTGAACCCGGGCCCACGTGGTCGAAACTCGAGGTTCAGACCAAAACCCGATCACCCATATCCCCACGATTAAGAATATACAATTTGTTTTAAGATTCGACCCCAAATTGGGGTTGAATCACCCAAAAATCCCAAAAACCTAACACTACCCCAAAACCCAATTTCCCACTTGATTTTATGATTTTAGACCTAGTTTTCTAGTGATTAATGATGGAAAATGGAAGAAGACGATGTAGGAAACACTTACCCAAAGGTTTATTGAAGGTTCCTAGCTTGGGGGTCGACAATGGAGGTTGGAGGGGGAGAAGAAGGCTGAAAATGGTGAGGTCCCGTATGGAGTATTCTATTTGTAGGAGTTAAAATAACTGGGCGATTTTGTCCTCTGCGATCGGGGAAAAGGGGCTGCGATCGCAGAGCTTTAAGTTATGCTACTATGCGATTGTAGAAGGGGGAATGCGATCGCGGAAGGGAACGGACCAGGCGTCTGCGATAGCAGACGAATCTATGCGATCGCCGAGAGATACTACCCAGCCCCCACCTGACTCCACTGACACACTATGCGACCGCGAAAAGCTTGATGCGATCGCGGAGAGCATCTAGGCATAAGTCTGCGATCGCGGAGGTAAACGTGCGATCGCAGAGAACAACAATTTGTTTCCCCCAATTAAGCCTATGCGATCGCGAATCAATAGCTGCGGAAACACCAGACACCAGCAAAAATGCAATTACACTAGATTTCCTAACTTGAAACCATCCCGTTAGCCACCCGAAACTCACCCGAGCCCTCGGGTCTCAAAACCAAAAACACACACGTCTCCCAATACATCCTACGGACTTGTTCAAGCTTTTAAATCATCAAAATATCATCAAAAACACGGAATTAAACCTCAAAACTCTTAGAAATTTCTTAAACTTCATAAACTTCTAAATTTCCCATATTTAATCCGAATCACGTCATTTCAATTCCGTTTTACACCAAATTTCACAGATAAGTCACATAACCTATAATAAAGCTGTTCCGGGCTCCATAACCATAATACGGGCCCGGTAACACGATTTTCACATAATTATTCCTTTTCAAAATCCTTTATTATTTTCAGAAAACAATTTTCTTTAAAAATTCATTTCTCGGGCTTGGGACCTCGGAATTTGATTCCGGGCATATGCTCAAATCCCATATTTTCCTACGAACCCTCCGGGACCGTCGAATCACGGGTCAGGGTCTGTTTACTAGAAATGTTGGCCAAAGTCAACTTTATTCATTTATTAATTATCAAAACTCATTTTTTTATCAAGTTTTCACCTAATAGCTTCCTAGCTACACGCCCGGGCTGCACACGCATATCGAGGTGAGACTAACGGAGGCTCTTGGGGTCTCAGAACACAGATATAGTTTAAATTACGTAAGATGACCTTTTGGGTCATCACATACTGTGTTTTGAGGCCCGAAAGCCTCCATTAATCTCACCTCGATGTGCATGCGCAGCCCGAGCGCATAGCCAGGAAGACTTTATGTGAAAACTTGATTAAGAGTTAAATTTATGATAGTTAATTGAATAAAGTTGACTTTGGTCAACATTTTTGGTAAAAGAACCCGGATCCGTGATTCGGCGGTCCCGGAAAGTCCGTAGGAAAATATGGGACTTGGGCATATGCCCGAAATCGAATTCCGAGGACCGAAGTCCGAGAAATGAAAATTTTAAAGAAAATTGTTTTATGAAAATATTAAAGGCTTATGAAAATGAACCTTGATGTGAAACTTGTGCTGCCGGGCCCGTATTATGATTTCGGAGCCCATAACAGGTTCAATATGTGTTATATAAGTTATCTGCGGAATTTGGTAAGAAACGAACTTGATTTGATTGGTGTCGGATCAAAATGAGGAAAATTGGAGTTAATGAAGTTTTGAGGTTTTTAATGAATTTAAAATTTGGCTTGAAAGGTGAGTTTATGTTTTGGAGGTCCGAATGAAATTCCGAGATCGGGAATAGTTCCGTTGTGTCATTTATAACTTGTCTGCAAAATTTGAAGTCATTCCGAGTAGTTTAGGCCGGTTCGGCGCGTTGAAGTGAATTCTACAATTTCAATGTTCTTTGGTTTTGGGGTTTGATTTCGAATTCCGTTGTTGTTTTTCATGTTCCGGAAGTTCGAGCGAGTCCGTATCATGAATACAGACTTGCCGGTGCTTTTGGACGGGGTCTCGAGGGGCTCAGGGGTGTTTTAGACCCCCGGGTGCTATGTTTGAAAACCAGAAAAATCTGCTATCTGGTTTTCTTCTCTGCGATCGCAGAAGGTGGGTTGCGATCGCTGAGAAGGATTTTGCTGGGATAGTGATTGTTCACTGCGATCGCAGCCTCCCCTCCGCGATCGCAGAGGTTTGGGTTCCACACCTTCACGATCGCAACCCGTTTCTTGCGATCACATAGAGTCGCGTCTGGGCCGGGTAAGTTTGTTCTTCGCAGTCGCAGGACCCCTGCCGCGATCGCAGAGGTCTTGCCAGTTGTTCTTCGCGATCGCAGGACCTCTGCTGCGATCGCAGAGGTCTGGCAGTTGGCCTTCGCGATCGCAGGCCCCTTGTCGCGATCGCAGTGAAGGAATCACGGGGCAGTTTTATAAAATACGGGACTTAGCCTTGTACCTCCATTTTCATCTTCCTCTTTAAGATTTTAGAGAGCTCTTCAAGGGACCTTTCACCACTGCTATTGATGTAAGTAAACTCCATAGTTTTACTAGTTTCAAACACTAATCTCTAGTTAAATTCACTACTAAATTATCAAAAATCATAGAATTAGGTAGTAATTATAGGGTTCTTGAGGATTTTATAATTTTCCATTTTAGGCCATGAAATCAAGTAGGAATCACACATTAATGATCCTTAGGCTATAGGTGAGTGATCCCTTCGAGAATTTTCGAAATTTGACCATGATTCTTACAAATTTTTATATTTACTTGCTATTGTTTTCTCCCCATTACTTTATTTACACAGCATTACTATTACTTATCTTGATGAATCGATGATTGTGATATGCAACGAGACAACGCAACAAACGGATTTCGAGTCAGACGAGGACGATATACCTGAGGATATTATTAAGGAGGTCGAGAACTTTGAGAATAGACCTAAGTCTAAATTGGACGAGACTAAGGTCGTTAACCTGGGAAATGCAGAGATCGCCAAAGAAACACGCATCAGCATTCATCTGTCGCCGTCATAAAATGAGGAATATACTGAATTCTTAAGGGAATATGAGGACATATTCGCCTGGTCATATGACGACATGACTGGCCTCAGTACATCTATTGTGGCCCACAAGCTGCCAACCAATCCAACATGCCCACCAGTGAAGCAAAAGCTCAGAAAGTTCAAACCAGACATGAGCTTGAAAATCAAAGAAGAGGTCACCAAACAGATCAACGTCGGGGTTCTCCGAGTGGTCGAATATCCTACCTGGTTAGCTAACATTGTGCATGTACCAAAGAAAGATGGGAAGTTCAGAGTCTGCGTCGACTACCGGGATCTTAACCGGGCTAGTCCGAAAGATGAATTCCCCTTGCCAAACATACACATCTTAATTGACAATTTTGCCAAACACGAACTGCACTCCTTTGTAGATTGTTTTGCTTGTTACCATCAGATTTGGATGGACGAGGAAGATGCTGAGAAAACAGCATTCATTACGCCGTGGGGAGTGTATTTCTACAAGATGATGCCATTTGGTCTGAAGAATGCAGGGGCCACTTACATGAGAGCTATGACTATTATATTCCATGATATGATTCACAAAGAGATCGAGGTACATATGGACGACATCATCATCAAATCAAAGAAAGCTGCTGATCACATGGAAGATTTGAGAAAGTTCTTCAACAGGTTAAGAAAATACAATCTGAAGCTTAACCCCGCGAAGTGTGCGTTCGGGGTTCCTGCTGGCAAGCTGCTAGGGTTCATTGTCAATCGTCAAGGAATAGAGCTAGATCCATCAAAGGTTAAAGCCATCCAAGAATTGCCGCCACCAAGGAACAAAAAGGATGTTATGAGCTTCCTGGGATGGCTCAATTATATCAGCCGGTTCATAGCCCAGTCTACCGTCATTTGTGAACAAATTTTCAAAATGCTAAGAAAGGATGCTTCCACCAAATGGACTGAGGATTGTCAAAAAGCTTTCGACAGAATCAAAGAGTATTTCTCCACACCACCAGCTTTGGTACCCCCATAGCCGGGTAGACCCCTATTACTCTACCTGGCCGTATTAGATGGAGCTTTCGGTTGCATTCTCGGGAAACATGACAAAACAGAGAGGAAAGAGAGAAATTTACTACCTCAGCAACAAGTTTACTCCGTATGAGGCCCGATATTCTCTATTAGAGCGCACCTATTGTGCCTTGACTTGGGTCGCACAGAAGCTGAGACATTATTTTTGCGCCTACACAACGCACCTCATATCAAGGATGGATCCGCTCAAGTACATCTTTTAGAAGACCATGCCCACTGGCAAGCTAGCTAAATGGTAGATACTGTTAAGTGAGTTTGAAATCATATACATAACTCAAAAGGCGGTCAAGGAACAAGCATTAGCCGATCATCTTGCTGAAAATCCTGTGGGAGGAGAATACGAACCATTGAAAACGTATTTACCCGATGAAGAAGTGTCATTCATAGGAGAGGACATTGCAGAATCCTACGACGGTTGGAGGATGTTCTTTGATGGGGCCGCAAACTTCAAAGGTGTGGGTATTGGAGTAGTCTTTATTTCGGAAACCGGTAAGCACTACCCGGTATCTGCCAAACTAAGATTCCCCTGCACCAATAATATGGCTGAATATGAGGCCTGCATCCTTGGGCTCAATTTGGCCATCGATGTGAATGTTCAGGAATTATTAGTAATTGGTGACTCAGACTTATTGATACACCAAGTCCAAGGAGAATGGGCGACCAAGAATTCCAAGATACTGCCATACCTACATCGTGTGCAGGAATTGAGAAAGAGGTTCACAAAGATTGAATTCCGGCACGTTCCCAGAATCCAGAACGAGTTCGCCGATGCATTGGCCAGCTTGTCATCTATGATTCAGCATCCAGATAAGAACTTCATTGATCCTATCCCAGTGGGGATTCACAATCAGTCGGCCTACTGCGCCCACGTTGAAGAAGAAGCAGATGGAAAGCCTTGGTTTCATGATATTAAGGAGTACTTGGCAGAGGGAGAGTACCTAGAGCTTGCAAACGCTACTCAAAAGCGCACTCTTCGAAGGTTATCAAACAACTTCTTTCAAAACGGAGGAATCCTATATAGGAGGACTCCCGATATGGGTTTTCTAAGATGTGTTGAGGCAAAGGAAGCAACGAAGCTGTTGGAGGAAATACATGCTGGTACATGCGGTCCTCATATGAACGGGTTTGTTCTAGCAAAGAAGATACTTCGGGCTTGTTATTTCTGGATGACCATGGAAACAGACTGCATCCATTATGTTTGCAAATGCCATCGATTTAAAATACATGGGATATGATAAAGGTACCTCCCAGCGAGCTTAATGCAACAAGCTCACCCTGACCGTTCGCCGTTTGGGGCATAGATGTTGTTGGACCAATCAAGCTTCCCGCCTCCAATGGACATAGGTTCATTCTGGTTGCCATTGACTATTTCACCAAATGGGTCGAAGCAGCATCTTACAAAGACGTTACTAAGAAAGTGGTATCCGACTTTGTCCGCAACCGCATTGTTTGTCGGTTTGGAGTTCCAGAGTCAATCATCACCGATAATGGTTCCAATCTCAATAGTGATTTGATGAGAGTAATGTGTGAAACCTTCAAGATCAAGAACAAGAATTCTACAGCATACAAACCTCAAATGAATGGAGTCCTTGAGGCTGCCAACAAAAACATCAAGAAAATATTGAGGAAAATGATAGAAAAGCACAAGCAATGGCATGAGAAACTATCATTTGCTATGTTGGGATATCGCACCACGGTTCGCACATCAACCGGGGCAACTCCTTACATGTTGGTATACAGTACAGAAGCCGTCATTCCTGCTGAAGTTGAGATTCCATCTTTGAGAATCATACAAGAAGCCAAGCTTAGCGACGCAGAATGGGTAAGAAGCCGCTATGAGAAATTGGCCCTCATAGACGGAAAGAGAATGAACGCGGTTTGTCATGGTCACCTATATCAGAATAGAATGATTGGAGCCTTCAACAAGAAAGTCAAACCAAGGCGATTCACACCAAGGCAGCTGGTGCTATAGAAAATCTTTCCATATCAAGATGAAGCCAAAAGGAAGTTCTTTCCCAACTGGCAGGGTCCGTACATGGTTCACAGAGTGCTGATAGGAGGAGCACTCACACTGGCAGAAATGGATGGAGAATTTTAGCCTAAACAAATCAATTCAGACGCAATCAAACGCTACTATGTGTAATTGATATGTTTCTATCTATGTTGTAAATTGAACTACGCCTGACCTGATTCCCGTTTAAGAGGGGATACGTAGGCAGCCCTATGGGTTCGGTCACATTTTAATAAAATTTTCATTTCCCCCAACGAATGGAAACTGGGACAGAATTTTGAGAAGGGACCTCAAAATTCCAAAACAAGTTCAACCGAGCACCGCACCAGTAACAGTCAGGAGCCTTCACCTATCAAACTGGGGAAGAATTTTGAGAAGGACCCTCAAATTTCCGTAACAAGAGAGGTTGCAATGTCGTGAACCACGTCGTGGTCGTCGTTTCATCCAAAGAAATGATTCTTTTTTAATTATATGCTATATCATATTTTATAAAACCATGCATATTTATTTCTCAAAAAACCGCTTGTTTTAGCAACGCTACCCCTTTGGTAGAAACAAAGTCATCACCATCAAGCAGACATGCCGATCCGAGCCCGCGGGGATACGAACTAACCCTTCCCCTTATGGAACTCACGATTTTTCTTTGGATGCATGCACAAATACGGTAAAAGCAAAAGACATCGCATTATCCCCACAAGACACATGCTTCTCAAGGATACGCCTTCGAACTCATCGCACATGCCAACGCTTACTATTATCATCATTGCAAACGATACTTCATTCACAACAATCGTATCACCGCACTTTATCACCAGCTAAGAACTCTTACTGTCGCTTTATTTCCTGCATTGCATAAGGTTACCATTCTACCTTCCGAGGCTAAGCTCTGTCTCCATTTGCATGAGGTTAAACTCTACCTCCATTTGCATTCGCATCTTTGCAGAAGGCTACCTATTCTGCCTTCTGAGACTAAGCACTGTCTCCCTGCATTTTCCCGCATTGCATAAGGCTATCGTTCTGCTTTTCGAGGTTAAGCTATACCTCCCTTGCATTTTATCGCATTGCATAAGGCTACTATTCTGCCTTCCGAGACTAAGCACTGTCTCCCTACATTTTCTCGCATTGTATAAGGCTACTATTCTGCCTTCCGAGACTAAGCACTGTCTCCCTACATTTTCTCGCATTGTATAAGGCTACTATTCTGCCTTCCGAGACTAAGCACTGTCTCCCTACATTTTCTCGCATTGTATAAGGCTACTATTCTGCCTTCCGAGGTTAAGCGCTACCTCCCCAGCATTTATTTCCTGCACTACATAAGGCTACTATTCTGCCTTCCGAGGTTCCACGCTACCTCCTTCTGCATTTTTGTCTCCCGCATTGCATAGGGCTACCATTATGCCTTCCGGGGTTAAGCTCTACCTCCCCTGCATTTTTCTCGCATTGCATAAGGATACCATTCTGCCTTTCGAGGTTAAGCTCTACCTCCCCAGCATTTATTTTCTGCATTGCATAAGGCTATCATTCTACCTTCCGAGGTTCCACGCTACCTCTCTCCGCATTTTATTTCATTATGCAAAGCTCTTTTATACCTTTTCAAAGCAATCACCTTTCGTCACGTTATTTATTTACGCTTTCTTTCGGGCTAAGCTCTACCCCTCTTTCTTTTCTTAAATCGCAACACTAATCTCTATCTTGTCAGCATCATACTACTGCATTCTTCATGGGCTGAAATATCGCCAACTTGTCCAAAGGCGTCATCATTCAGAGGAACAATTTTCATGGCCCGAGAACATCATTTCATGGCCTAAGGATCTCTTTTATACAACCTGCACATCATTATTCAAAGGCACCATGGTTCGGAAGCACCATCCTCATGGCCCGAGAACATCATTTCATAGCCTGCGAATCCCGCACCAAGCGATTCATGGCCCAGGATATCATGGTCTAAGGACATTATCCTAATTGTTCGAAGACATCATTCATAGTCCAATGGGAACTTGCATCATGTTTATATTATGCACAATATACGCTTTTCTCTATCTGCAGGTAACCCGGCCAGAACAGCCAACCAGGCAGGAGCAAACAGCTCCAGTTCTTCGACACAACCCCGTAGAACTTCCTACACTTACCCTACCTCGCACCTTGCGTCCGTCCTTGTGAACATCACCGGTATATTTCGCCAATGATTCCGAAACTACATACGGCATGATTCGTGTAAAACCAGGGATATGTAGGCAGCACAGAAGCCAGGGTGCGGCCGAATTCTATCCCACAGTTTCATCTCGGTCAAAATTGGCCATCATATCTTCACCCGACAACTTTCATCCTTCCCGGGTAAAAGGGGCAGCTGTTGATACCCAATTTTTCCTCAATTGTTTTTCAAAACTTGTATGTAAGCTTTCAAAATCACTCTTTTCAATAATGAGTATTTTTCCTAATTGTTTCATATTTTTATCTAAATTATTTCCCTATTTATTTAATATTTCATATTATTAATAATTCATAAATTGTGCTCTAAATAATTTCAAAATATTTTCCAGTTCAGTATGCCATTTATAATCAATTTTTATTTATTAAAATCTAATTATTTCATAAATTGGCCAATTGGGTTTTATTTAATTGCAATTACAATCATTTTGCAATTATGTCCTAATTAGACACTTTATGCTTTTTAAATTCGAAATTTATGTTTCTTACAATCAAATTATTTCATAAATTGGCCAATTGAGTTTTATTTAATTGCAATTACAATTATTTTGCAATTATGGCCTAATTAGACACTTTATGCTTTTTAAGTTCGAAATTTATGTTTCTTACATTTTTAATATTATTTAATTATTTTAACTTTACCTATTTAAACTTAATTTCGTTCTTTTATATTTATTAGGTATTTTAATTAATTAATTTCCTATTTTTATTGGGTATTTAACATCTAGCCTATTTCATTTAAAACTTAGCCACATTTTGAATCCAATTAACCCCAACCCAGACCCCAATTTAATGACCCAGCCCAATCTTGAAATTACCCGACCCAACCTCACACTTGATCTGAACCGTTGATCAAATAAGATCAACGATCCAGATCAATATTACCATAATTAAACCCTTACCTAACCCCCCTCGTCTCTCTCATTTCCAAGACGTCTCTCCCTCTGTCTTCTGGTCTCTTCCTCTCCCCCTTCTCTCTAGAACCTTCTGGTTCTCCGATGGCCTCCAGCCTTCATCTCCGGCCACTTCCAGGCTCACCTCTTTGACTACCAGCCACCATGACGCCTCTTTCTCCGGTCTACTTCATCTCTGAGACCTTCAGTGGTATTTACCATGCCCAACAACTACTGGGGTTCCTGCTTGGTTGGTTTTCCGGCCTCCTCCAGTGGGGTTTTTGACGCGATCATGCCATAACTACCACTATCCCTGAGTTTCACAGCAGGTTCTTCTACTTTCTTCGATATCTCTGAAACCCTAACATTATGAACCTTTTTATTTTCTTGGATCTACACTGAATCTGGGTTTAGTACTAGTATTATTACACTCTTTCTCAAAGGTTTTCCGTTTTTAAACAAGTTCTATTTAGGGTTTCTAAAGTCTTTTCTTCAAACAATTTTCTCAAAGTTCCAGCAAATTTTTTTCGCATGCTTAAGTGTTTACCACTTTGAATCATGGCTTTTTATGTTAAAACTTTAGCTTTTAACACTGCTTTAAATCTTTAGTATGTCTGCTCTTTTGATTTGTACGTTTGTTTGTTTTCCCATGAATGATTCCTGTTTCTTTGTGATTGCTGCTTCGCTGTGCTACTGAATCTTTGTTTTTGCCGTTTCTTATACTTGAATCAGTATTATCTTGAATCCCTGAATGATTGTGAGTAGTACTGTATTTATTTCTATATGCTGATACATGAGACATTTCCTTAACTAGTCAATTTCGAATCCCTGATTTTTGTGTGGATACTTGTACTGATTTCCGACTACTTCCTTTGGTTTACAACTTCAAATTATTTTATTACCATATTATGTGATCGACTACTCTATTAATTGACTGTTACTATTGTTTCTTTAATTAAACCCTAAGTACCTAGCCCTGATTACTTACGCTATACTTAAGGTATTTTGAATGATTTCCTTATGTGAATTGTTTCCTTATTTGCAACTTTTCCTTTTGTCTTTGAAATGTCTCCCTTAATTAAGGGAAGACTTGGCTTAACTTTTATTTTACTAATTCCTAGTTCTTACCATTACTGAATTACATTGATCATTTTCTTATTAATCATGTATTGATTCTTCTTGCCTTATATATCACTAATTCTTACTGTTTGAATCAAATCCCTTGGCTTAAGGGAGTACCTGCCTTAATTTCCTGATATAATTGATTTCGAGTTCTTCATTCACTACTTGACTTGATTTTTTTACCTTATTCACTACTTGCTTTTCAACTATATGTATACTCGGCCTTCACTCTTAACAAAGACACGAACACACACATACATCTATACTATTCTACATTCTTTTGTGCTCTTTCTCTTCTCTCTTTCTTCTACTACTCTGCTCTTGCCTATTATTAGCTGGATGTAAGCCAAGGCTAATATTGTGTTACCACTTTTCTCTTTACATCCTGCCTTTTCCCTCTTACTGGTATGTCCTAATTAATCTTCAAGCCTCCAATCAATGTGTTTATGATCATTGTTTCAGTTCATTATTTTCCTGATTTTCTTCTATTTATGCTTCCACTACTCAACATGCAATTGAATCTTTTGTTTTAGTACTTTACCATGTCTTATCTCTTCTGACTTACATGCTAAGTCTGTAATATGATTGTTGCCTATTCCTAACTTTTACTTGCTATGCCTGTATCCTATTGCTGTACATTGTCATGCCTAAACCTTACCACTTCCTAATTCCCCTTATCCGTGGCACTTTGTATGTTCTTCTTGATCTACCTGCTTCTAACTGTTGTTTATCTTACCTTTTATAATTGTCCCCTGTTACTGTCTAGTATTATGTCTAAGCTTGACCATTTCTTGATCCCCTGAATCTTCTTATTTTGTGTAATCATGCTTTAGTGAGCTTTCTTAAGTCTCTGTATCTCCTTTAGCATTATGTGATCTATCTGTTCCCTTTCCCCATGGCCCTTGTATGCAATCCTATACTGTTGAGCTACTGTAACTAGTTCTTCTACTGTCTTAAAACAAACCCCCCTATTTTGAAAACTCTTTTAAACTACTCCTTCCTGCACTTCACATTATTCTTAGACCTTTAGGTTCCACCCCCTCAGTGTGAGCATTGCTTAGGGACCCTGAGTTCCCTCTAAACTTTGACACACTGAGGCAGGTAATTCTACACTGCACCTATCTCAACTTTGGCAATTGATGGCTGCTGGTATTGGCCAGGGCCCTCACAAGGGCTTTAGGGAGCTTTGTCGCACCCAGGCTATGTAAGGATATGAAACTCGAAAGGGGTGAGGCTGGATGGTTGGGCCTGTTTGAAGGCTCCCTATAGAATAACTTATTGTTTTCCTCTTTGTAATTACTGTAATTCATTTGATATGGTCTGTAATAATTGGTAAACAAACGATTGGGGCTGGATAGTGAATATGGAAGGGAACTATGCATGTTTAGTGTAGTATGCGTAGAAATCCTGACTATAGGCTTTATTTCCCTATGTGTGCAATAGTACCATGTTTAGGACATGCATACCATGCATTGAAAATCATGTTTAGGTTCTTTATTTCAACACATCTATTATATTCATGCCATCTGACACCATGTTCCCAGTATAACTAAACGAGTAACAAAAGCTGCCATAATGTATTACTCATGCATTTTTCCTAACCATGACATATAGAAACCATGTTTTTAGGATGATACTTTGTGCATTAGATATCCTGCCCTTAGGACTTCTTATTTATCAGAACTTGAACGCCTAGTTAACATGTATGTAATTCAATAATCTTGCTAAAATAGGTCAACTGGTTTGAAACGTTTTTCTGTAAATGTATCATCACTCATGCCCCTTAAAATCAGAACTGAAATATGCATGTTCACCCTTTAAAAATAAGTAGGCATTATATACGACGCCTAGGCAAACCTTAGGCCTAACATGTATAAAATCAAATCGACTGTGCTTTGTTTGCTATCGTTTAAACTGATCAGCCCCCTTTAAACATTTTGAACCCTGCTGCTCCCATTCTTGTTTTACCTCACTGAAGTTCACTTTGCTTTTATTAAAACTCATGCTCTATTTTAAAACAGTCTCGAAGTTATGCCTCTATTTCCTTTTACTGATTTTTATTGATTCCTGTTCTATTATGTTTTCAGACTACTGGGTTTTCAAAAATACCTCACTCTGCTCAAAATCGTACCATTTCAAATCCCTGCTCTGTATTTCTTTAAAGTTACTATATTTATGATACCATCTTACTACTTCTTTTACTACAGTTCTCTGTAAACTGATAACTATTACTCTATGTTAAGATACTGTATTTTAGTCACTTATCTTTTAAAATAACTATATTACTTCAAAACCGTGCTTTACTGATTTTCTTCTATGTTTTCTGAAAGCTTTAAATCACTTCGTACTTCTAAATCTTACCACTGCCTTTAACTACTGTATTTTTGAAAATCAACTATCATTCAAGTCACTCAGTCCTAATTGAACCTTCTACTTTCATCAAGTATCCAAAACATATCTTTTGCAACTCACTGTTTTACTTAAAACTCTTGTTTTAAACCCCCATCTTTGAGACCTTAAGTGTGTTTGAGACGTGCTACTTATATGTCTACTTGTGGAGGGATCTGTGAGCGTTTATTTGCCTCTATGTGTCCCTTTATATGTGAGGTCCTACTTGTTATGCATGTCGCCTAGTATTTTATCCTTTAAACCTATGGGTCCAGCCTAGTACTCACCTTGTAGGATTAGTATTCCTAAACACCCTCCAAGACTTATAGAATTGTATGGGTAATGGCACGCAATAGGCATTCGTAACCAACACACGCATTTTTAATAAACTTCACGGGGTGGGAACGGTAGAATACAGATATGATGACCGGTGCGCTAATACCACGTGTAGCCGCCTCTTTGAGGTGTGACATACCGGGTATTGCATTGATGTGATCCGTATTACATTAAATCTAGGACAATTTCTTTTCAAATGTTTATGTTTATGCTTTCTCCAAAACCTCTTCAAAGATTTTTATGTTTGTTCGAAATCCCCTCTTATATGAACCTTACTTGCTCTAGTTCACCACCCAAATTCACAAAACTTATTGGCTGGAACCCACAGTTGTGGATCTTGAGGGGTGACTAACACCTTCCCCTTAGGATAATTTCAAGCCCTTACCCAATCTCTGGTAACGTAAACTAGTTCATGAGTTATCAACTCTAGGTGCCCTAAGGCACCATAACAATCATTAGGTGGCGACTCTTCCTTAAACCCTTTCTTTTAAGGAGTTGTCCAAAATGTCATAAACCCGACCTTTCAGAACCTAACCCGTGCGATGGAAAAAGGGGGCGTGACATTAGTAAGAAAAGTAAGATAAGAGTAAAGGAAAGTTGTGATATGCAAACCAAGCTGTTACTAGGATGGGCCTCGAGCTTACTGGAACAGGGTCTTGAGGTTTAGTTATAATGCCAAGTGAGGGGCGATCGATGAATGAACAGTGGTATTGGGGCCTCAGGATAGCCTTTAATGGTAAATAATGAGAAATAAATGAAGAACAATTAATGAACACAATAAATGGAAAGCAATGAATCAGTAGAACAATTATTTGAGGACGTTTAGGCTAGAAAGCAGAAAATATTCTTGTTGTATTGAATATTCATGTGTGTTACAAAATGACAAGGGTCCCCTTTATATTGGAGGGGGGAATCCCAACATAGTAGAAGTCTAATTATGAAAAAGGAAAGCTATTGGTATAGCTATTTAATAGCTCAGTACGAACTCGTACTATTCTTGTAGACCTTGTTAGCTCTAATCATGTGTCCTTGGAAGTTTCCCGCCGTTCCATGATGTTCGTCGATTTGTACTACTCCGAGGTCAGGCAACGTGAACCTTCGATGTGCTCCCTCGAGCGATGTACCTCGAGGTAGATCCTAAGAGTCCGCTCCGATCCCATCGGGACCAGGCCTTGAATGCCGTAGAAGTCTTAAAATCGGTCTTCCCCGGTTTTGAGCGTATACAGATAGTCCCCGCGTTCCTTGGAATTAAAAGACAAGGAATGATTTGAATTCTCCAACACTTTAATGCCTACTATTACGTCAGTTACGTAAAGCAAGTGATTGACGTGACAAAAGAGATGCTCAAAAGTCACATTCGCACAGCTCTTGAAAAGCCTCGAATTGATCACGACGGTTGGCTGTGTTTTTGACTTTTCCTAATGCACAAGACTGGCCCCTATAAGTACTCCAACCCTTCACTCCTTAACCTTTACTTTTTATCATATCTTCAAACCCTCAACAATTCTTCTTACTTCTTTATTTTGTTTATCTCCAACCAACTTCTTCCTTCTTTTCTAAAATCTCTTAGCACAAATGGCTAAGACCTATAAAACTGTTCCCCAAGATGATAAATCTTCTTCATCTTCACAATCGTCTAAGCACAAGGAAATAGTGCCTCCTCTTCTCAAGAAATGCATCCTCAAACCCTGTGAAATATTCGTCGATTTCAAGATTGACAAGCCTTCTTCGAAGCCGGGACGGTGTGAACCCATGTCCCAATATATTAGCCTGATAAAAACACCGGGAAGGTAAAGGCTGATTGCCGCTGGGGAGAGGCGACGCAGGTGGACATTCCCTCTCGGGAGGATGACATAACGACACATAAAGCCGACTTCCTCAGGCCTGGTAGAGCTATCCTCGCCATTGATAGACCCCGTGATCCCCGACTTTATCGGGGCTGTCTGATTAAGCTTCAATGTCCGGCCTTGAAAGTTCTCTTTGCTTGCACCGACGAAGATAGGGACAGAGGGTGGATGAGCCACTTTCTTTGAGTAAGGACCTTGGATCTGATTCCTGTTGAAAGGAGTCCATTCCCTGAGGAATGGAATATGAAATGTAAGTGAATATGGTAATTGAGTTTTTATCTTTCCTTTGGACGAACTTCCCTTCGAACTAATTTCCTTCGATGATACAGTTGTCGTGTGGCATCTTGGCGCGTTTATGGATCTCTCGGGCTGGGTTCACCAGCTCGATTTGACATACCCATATGCTAAGCTCATATGGCGCGACTTGGCCAAGGGCCAATTGGAAGCTAAAAATCATGGTGAGGTTTTACTTCTGTCGTATTTGAGCCTCTTAAAAGAGATGTCCAATGAATGTATCCTCATTTCTTGTGTCTATATTATGTGTTTGTACATGCCTAGGAGAGGCCTCTTTGATGAGAGAATCACCACCTGGGGAAGCAGATACCCAAAAACCAAACAAGGAGAAGAAGAGAAAAAGGAAATCGCCGATTGAGCCTTCGAAGACGAAGAAGGCTAAAACTAAAAAGCCTGAGGTTGATTCAGTGGCCTTAACTTCGGAAGTAGCAGAGATCCACCGAGCTGGAGGTGAAGAGAAAAATGACTCCCCGATAATACCCGTGGGAAGAGGGAGCATGATTGCTTCACATTTTGCTGAGCCGATGGCTGTTGAGCTGGAGGCTTCCAAACTGAAAATTGCTGATGTGTTCCCACTTCGGGCCGAAGAGGCTCTCGAAGGTGGGGAACATGATGTCCCCGAGCTGGTTAACGGCCAAAATATTCCCTTAGCTGAGGGGAACTTAGAAGATGAGCTCGGAGAGCCCAGTTTTGAAGCTTCCTAGAGGCAAGAGAAGGCACCGATTGATCCAGCCGGGGTTATTGATGTTATTGATTCTCCACCAGGCCTGACATTATCTCAGAGGGAGATACAAGATGCCCATAATATAGAGTCTTCCGATGCGGGGACTTCCCTCGGAGAGAAGGACGTGCTTGAAGGTCTTTTCACTAGGGTCAAGAAAAACCCCAAGCTTAACGCCTCGCTTATTTTCGAGGAAGTCGAGAGGTTCTGCAAACAGGTAATCTTTCATAGACTATGATCGTAGCTCTGATCCTCATCTTTCTAGTTTTTGCTCTTTTATGCTTTTAGGCCATAGTTCTTTACAATCAGACCCTTGCTAAGCCCCAAGCTGAGTTGAGCCTCTATGAGGAAGAGTGTAGGAGGCTCTTATCAGAGGCTGATGAGCTCAGAGTTCTTTTTACCAAAAAATAGGAAGAACTTCATGACCTTGGGGCTCGTTGGGAGACGGTGTCTCGATAGCTGACCGATCTTACTAAGCAAGTAATACACTCTTCGTATGTTTTTATTTACGTGCTTGTCTGACTTTAGCATTTAAAACCTTTGGATTGATTTTTGCAGCTTTAGAAGAAAGATGCCCTAATGAGGGAGGGGCTCAGAGCCAAGGATACCGAGGTTCTCGGACTTAAGCATTGTGTGGACGAGATAGCCTCCGAGAGAGAAACCCTCCAGGGGAAGTTGACCTCGAGTGAACATCACCTTCAAGATGCAAAGGCAGAAAGTGATAAGTATAAGAATCTTCATGCTGAATCGGTTGCCGTGCTATCTGCAGTTAAGGGTGAAGCCGATGCGCTCATATCCTCGTATCGAGAGGATGTTGTTGTTGCAAATGCTCAAGACAAGAAAGTTTCTGAGGAAGCCGAGCATGAACTGACCCGAGCCTTTTAGCATGCCAAATTAAGGTGTCATAGGTAGGCTCCCAGGGATGTACATTTAGGGGCATCAATTTGTCTACTGAGATCGAGAGGGTGAAGACCCTAGAGGAAGAATCAACAGCTCTACTCTCTTCCGTTGATCGTTCAGCCAGTGATTAGGCCAGTGGCTCGGAGGATGGTGGAGATGAAGGTGAAGTCCCCAAGGGGGAGGAGGCGTTGATGTTCAGGGGGCCGAGGGACAAACCATTGAGGGAACAACCTCTGAGGGAGCTTCGTCCGGTCAAGTGACCCCGGTGGTAGATTAGGTTTTTATTCGCTCCTTTTTTGTGTAAGGGCTTCAGGCATGAACCTTGCAAATATGCCTATGTGAATCGATAGTAGTTGACCGTTTAGGGTTCGTTCTTCGAGTTAAGTTTGACTCAGGGCTACCGACCCTTGGTTTTTAAAGGCTACTTTTGATTTGGCCATCAGGCTCTTCATACATCGGTTTATAGACTCCTTTGATTGGCCCTTAAGCTCTTTAGGCTGGCCCTTAGGCTCTTACGCATTGGCCCTTAGGCTCTTTTTAGATTGGGTCGATGTGACCTCTAATATTGGTTGTAGTTTTTCCCTCATTTTGGCTAAAGACTTTTGAAGTTGTTGTTTTTGTCCGACTCTTCGACGGCTCAAACAAGAACCTCGATTATGAATTAATATGTGACGACAGTTGAGTACCTCGGGAGGTTTACTCGAAGGTTGATTGTTTCGAAGCCTTTTTATCGAAGGCTGATTGTTTCGAAGTCTTTTTATCGAAGGATGATTGTTTCGACACCTTTTCATTGTTCGGAGCTGATATTATCAAAGCTCTTTTTCTTATGCCGAGGGTAGCCTGATTAACCGGTTCTTTTCGAAGTATTTGAAGGCCTATAGTTTTATGGAGGCAGTCGGACGTCTTTGAGTTACGCTAATTAGGCCGGAGCCTTTTAATATGACCGTAGTCTTTATGTTCGGCCGTAGCCTTTTAGTCCTCGGGTGAGGTAGCCTCGGAATCTATACCAAGGGTATGCCTTTTTAGGGGTCTTACAAGTTCGAATGTATGGCCTTGTATACGTCTAAAATCGGAGAGTTCGATTTTATATTGTGGCCTTTTATAGCCCGTCTTACGAAGCTTTGATACACAACTCGGGGTTCAACCCCGAGGCTTCCCTATGGTCAACCTCGAGGTAGTGCAAATCGGTGGCTATCATGGGCAAGCAGGAAATCCCAAAAGGCACGTGGTTAGAGTTGACTAGGTCTCCAAGAATAGTACAAGTCTGTACTGTGACACTAAATAGATGTACCAGCTGCGTATCTTTGTAATAAATGAATATGTACTATGTTGGGATTCCCTCTCCTATATAAAGGGGACCTTGTCATTTGGTAACACACATGATATTTAATAGAAGAACAAGGACATTCTCTGCTCTCTAATTTAAACATTCTTCACTGTCGATTCCTTTGATTTATTGCTTACATTTATTGTATTTCATTGATTGTTCTTTATTTATTACTCATCATTGATCATAAGGATCCCTCTTCGATTCCCTTAAAACCATTAAGATCTCCATCAATCGCCCACTATTAACGTCGTATCTCGACCTCGAGGCCTCAGCTCGGCCAGCTCGAGACCCCGACCTAGGGCAGCTTGATTTGCATATTCTTACTATCTTTTATTATTATCGTATCTCCCTAACTCACACTTAGCATCTATTTTCTAACAACTAGTATTAAAATAAATCACGTATTTTTAGAAACACAAAATCAAATATAATTGTAATTACCATTTTCAAGGCAAACAATTTGGCGCCCACCGTGGTGCTATGAATAATAGTGATTGTTTGAGTGCTGGTTTACTGAAAACACAAGTTATCCTTCACTCTTTTTCTTGTCCAACAATCTTTGATTTCAGGTCAAAATTTCTAACTTAGTGAATGCACATGAAAACAATGGCTCTGAGGACCATGGAGAGAATGGGGTAGCTGTTTCAGGCACCGGTGTACCAGTGCGAAACCCTGAGGACGCACCAGAGCCAATTCCCGTGGATGTGGGTTCACACAACGCCCAACACATCAATATAAACGCCCACACTGACGGGGGTATATGCCGAGAAAACGAATAGGAGGCTCAGAAAACTCCAGCTCAGAAGGAAAAAAAGGTTAGCCTTCACGTCATTTTTGAAATGTTGTAGGCACAACAGTTGGCGATTGCTCAGCTGCAAAGCCATAAAAAAAGTCCAAGTACAGCAGCACCGGAAACGGCTCCTCGAGTCGAACAGGCGCCAGAGAGGTCGAGCAACAATGGGTCAGCAGCCGATCCCACTATTATAAAGATGCTCGAGGACCTCTCAAAAAAGATTGAATCGGGCGATAAGAAGATAGAAGCTAACGACAAAAAGGTAGAGACCTACAACTCAAGGGTCGACCAGATCCAAGGTACACCCCCGATTTTGAAGGGTGTAGATTCAAATAAGTTCGTGGCAAGGCCATTTCCATCAAGTGCGGCTCCGAATCCCATTTCGAAGAAATTCAGAATGCCCGATCTCCCGAAGTACAACAAGACCTCGGATCTCAATGAACACATCACTGCTTACACCTGTGCCGTAAAAGGAAACGACTTGAAGGAGGATGAGATTGAATCCGTCCTATTGAAAACATTCGGAGAAATGCTATCAAAGGGGGCCATGATGTGGTATCACAACCTAACCCCCAAATTCAATAGATTCATTTTCCATGCTGGCAGATTCTTTTATAAAGGCATATGCCGGCGCCATCAAGGTTGCAACAAGGAAATTCGACGTCTTCAAAATTAAGAAGAGGGAAAACGTGATGCTAAGGGAATTTGTATCTCGCTTTCAAATGGAGCGAATGGAATTACCAACCGTCTCCGATGACTAGGCAGTGCATGCCTTCACCCAAGGCTTGAATGAACAAAGTTCAATAGTTTCGAAGCAACCGAAGCAGAACTTTGTGGAATATCCCGCCGTCACTTGGGCGGATGTCCATAACCGATATCAATCAAAGATTAGGGTCGAAAACGACCAACTAGGAGCCCCCTCGGGCTCAATATACCCTATAATGCTCCTGGCAAAGGAACCAAGTACAAATAAGGAAAGGTATCAACCGTACACCGAAGATCGAAGAAATGCCCCAAGGCGTAACATACCTCGAAATGACCATAGGGAAGATCAAGGTTAAAACCCTTAGGGACTCATAAGCAGAGCCGGTTTCGACAGACACACAAGACCAGTGGAGGCACCCCGATTATCTGAATACAACTTCAACATTGCTGTTTCGGACATCGTATCGGCCATAGGTAAAATCAAAGACACCTGATGGCCGAAACCCATAATATCAGATCCATCACAAAGGAACCATAACCTGGTGTGAAAAATTCACGTCACACACGATCATAGGACCGAAGATCGCAGACGGCTCCTAGAGGAAGTAGCCCGACTAATCAAGAAAGGGTACCTCCGAGAATTCCTCAACGACAGAACTAAAATCAATTTCGGTAAAGAGAGGCGAACAAGAAAAATGAAACAGAAGAGCCACAACATGTCATCCACATCATCATTGGAGGAATCGACGTCCCGTAGGAACCCATTGTCAAACGAACAAAAATATCCTTCACCAGGGAAAAGCGAACTCGAGGTTACATACTCGAGGACACTCTCAAATTCATCAAAGAGGACATCAAGACCCTATCTCAGCCTCATAATGACGCATTGGTAATTTCTTTTCTTGTGAATACGTTTCAAATTAAACGTGTGCTTGTGGATCTTGGTAGCTCGGCCAACATAATCAGGTCGAGGGTAGTAGAGCAGCTCGGACTGCTTGGTCAGATTGTGCCCTCCTCTCGAGTCCTCAACGGATTCAACATGGCGAGCGAGACAACAAAAGGGGAGATCATACTCTCGGTCAATGTAGCTGGAACAACCCAAGATACCAAGTTTCATGTCATCGACGGAGACATGAGGTACAATGCCTTGCTCGGAAGACCATGGATACACTGCATGAGAGCAGTTTCATCAACCCTCCATCAAATGATGAAATTCCCAATGAAGGATAGAATAAAAATGGTATACGGGGAGCAGCATGCAGCGAGAGAGATGTTTGTGGTGCACGATGTGGCACTGGCATCGACACCTTCTATATCGAAGGAGCCAAAAAACAAGCAAACGGTCAAGTAGAAATCACAAGCTACATTCTCGACTGCACCCGAATGGATGTGTAAAGGACTGTACTGCGTCCTCGGAGCGAGCAGTTGAAGCATATCAAGGATCAAACGCCATCACTACTAAGGTATAACCCTCTCCCTTTTCATTCAAGTTTTGCACTAACCTATGTGCATGTGTTCGATTGAGAGGAATCGAAGAACCCCCTAAGCTCGAAGACCTTAGGTTTTAAGGCATGCGTTGCGCTCTTTTCCCCTTAGATCTGTTTTGATCCCAAGTGGGTTTTGCCGATGATGTGTTTAATGAAGCAACATCTATATGCTACCTGAGGATAACTCCACGAGTATTTAAGGATTCTCTCCAATCAACCTCGAATACTGGGGGGCATCCCCCCAAGAGATCGCCTCATCGGAGAAATAGAAATAAGCCAAAGAGGGTCTCGATAGGAAACTATTGTATCGGGCCAAACGGTCAAATGAACCGTGTCGCATAGAATAATCAAACCCTCGAAGAAGAAAACTTTGTATGCTTGTACCAAGTAAATCAAAGGAGTATCTGTTGACGTAAGAAAAGCTTTGCGTCTTCAAACAAGTTTGCTAAGTTCAAAAGAAACAGCTCCAGGGCCAAGAACATTCGATGTCTCTGGGACTGTCCTCGACTGTCACCCCATCAAAGCTATCAAAAATCGACACCATAAAACCTCAAGGCTGGCAACCTTGAGCCCGAAAACCCTCTATGTGGCAACACCGAATCTGTAAGACCTCCGGGCATGATCAAAACTATAAGACCTACGAGCATGGTCAAATCTATAAGGCATACGGGCATGATCAAAACTGTAAGACCTCAAGTAAGGCATGTCCAATTTATAAAGACCTTAAAAAAGGCATAATCCCGATCCTAAATTCGAGGCTATATATTCGAACTTGTAAGACCCCTCAAAAGGCATACCCTCGATATAGACGCCAGGACTACCTCACTCGGGGACTAAAAGGCTATGGCCAAACAC
This sequence comes from Nicotiana undulata, assembly GCA_005239495.1. NCBI lineage: Eukaryota > Viridiplantae > Streptophyta > Magnoliopsida > Solanales > Solanaceae > Nicotiana > Nicotiana undulata. The sequence continues at coordinate 24,357 of ML299066.1, forward strand.
AACGACTACGTTCAAAAGGCTACGGCCAAACACAACGACTACGGTCAAAAGGCTACGACCAAACACAATGACTACGGTCATAAGGCTACGTCCAAACTAACACAACTCGGGGACGCCCGACCTTCGCCATACAATCAAAAAATACTTCGAAAATACTTTGAAAATAACCTGTTAATCAGGCTACCCTGAGCATAAGAAAAAACTCTTCGAAACTTCAGCCATCAAGTCACACCTCTTGAGGTGCTCATTTATCGTCACACAACGACTCACAATCGAGGTTCTTATCGAACCGTCGAAAAGTCGGACGAACACAAAAAATTCAAAAACTCTTTAGCGAGGGAAACTATAGCCATACTAAAGGTCGTGTCGATCCAACGTGTAAGAGCCTAAGCGCCAACTTAAAGAGCCTCAGGGCCAATTCAAAAAACTTAAGGGTCGATGAGCTCGAGTAAACACCCGACTCGAGGACTGAGCCCTAATTGGTTAACTAAAACGCGTCTAAGGGACAATATGTAAGAGCCTACGGGCCAGCCTAAAAATGCAAGGGAAAATGCATAAGAGCCTACGGGCTAGCCTAGCAAGCCTCAAGGCCGATCTGTAAACCTAAGGGTTTTTTCGCCCCAAAGTCCAATACATCGGACTAGCTATCGACAGTCGAAATTCAAGACAAAAAGAAGATAGACAAAAGCAAGTTGGAAGTATCAAAGGATCTTTAATATATGTATTACAAATATACATTCGCAATGCTCCCATAGGGAGTCTTATACAAAGCAGAAAAAGAAAAGCCTAGTCTACTTTCCCATCGGGGACTACGACTCTATCGATCTCCTCCTCATTATCCTCGAAATCATATACGATGAATTTGGCATCGTATTCATCTGCCCTAGCCTGCTCTATCTTTTTCGAGAGATCAAATCCCTTAGCATGAATCTCCTCGAGGGTTTCCCTCCGGGATTTGCATTGGGCATATTCATTGCTTCTGCTCTCCCTATCAGAAGCCACTCTCAACTCGGCTTGAGCATCGGTAACGTCTTACAAATAGAGGGCCACTTTCTTATTGGCCTTAGCCCGAATCTCTTTAGCTTCATCCCGGGCGTCCACGACCTCGGCCTTCATCTTCAATAGATCAGACTCGATCCTTACAATCCTTCTCATCTACAATGAGCTATATTCACGAGCATTTCAGAATTGCACCTCGAGCGCGGAAGCCTGGGCCAAAGCATTTTTCTTGGCCTCAACGTGGGCATCTATCTGTGCCCTTAGCTCACTACACTCATGATTGGCCTAGACAACTTTACCCTAGAGGCGTTCCAAGTCCTTCGTCTTTCTCTACAGCTAAAACATTAGAATATTAATCTCCGAAGATAGGAGAAGAAATAGGCATGGCCTCAGAAAGAAAGTTACCTGTCCCTCGAGACGACATTCGTAGCTCTGGCTACGATTCATCTTACAACGGAGGTGTATCAAATCCTTAGCTATTTTATCACATAGGAGCCTAAGGGATTTCTCCCCGTCCAAGGCTCTACGCAACCGAGCCTCGTAGCGAAGCAACTCGGACTTCAGCTTGTCAAAAAACTATGAAAAGGAAGCTTCAGTTAGAAAATGCGAACGGAGCTAATAAAACCACAAAGATCATCGAAGCTTACCGAAGAGCAGAACCGCTGAGCCTCTATGAAGGCCGAGCGAGCATCTCCTGGTTTGGCCTCTTCGGCCCTAGTTGAACCATCCCGAGAGAGGACATAATCATTCGGGACTCCGCTCCCGCTAGGCAGCCCTTGGTCCCGAACATCCCTCGAAGTACCTTCGACGTGAGAAGAAAATGACGGCGGAATACCCTTTTCCCTCAAAATACCTTCGAGGGGGAAACAAGACAGTGTCAAGGAAGGAACCACTCTCCCGAGGCTGGAGACCTCGGTCTTGATAGGCTCAGTTTACCTCATTTATGCCTTGGGGAAGACCCTGCCTCATTATGAATTTCCTCGCCCACCGAGGACTCCTTATGTTTATTATCATTCTTCGGCCCCGAAGCGCCGATGACCCCTCATTCTCTCCAAGAGGACACAGTCTCATCTCAAAGAATTCTCCAATGCCTGTAGTGAAGAAGTCAATAAAAAGTAATGTTTTTCCTAAAAGTAAGAATCGTACAGCACTCACCATGGTGTTTGGCCTCCCATCTACCCTTCGACAGGTCTCGCCACTAACACTCATCGTAAGTCGAGCAGGCCACCACTTTTTGAGTCCAATTTCCATAAATATGAGCTCAAAAAGAGCTATCAACCTAACCTCGATATGGTACCCGATCTCGAGGATTTCTATTACTACAAATATAGGACCTAAAAGGGACCAATATCCACCTATCGGTCTAACTTCGAGATGGTGCCCGATCTAAAGGACCTCTGTTATTATAAGCATGAGCTCTAAAATAGTTATCAATCTGGTCTTGAGATGGTGCTCGATCTCAAGGATCACTGTCACTATGACTATATGCTCTAAGGAGCTACAAATATCAACCTAGCCTCGAGTAGGTGCCCGATCTCAAGGAACTATGTTACTTTGAATATAGGCTCTAAGGAGCTATCAATATCAATCTAGCATCCAGATGGTACCCGATCTCGAGGATTTATCTCACTATAATTATGGGCTCTAAGGAGCTATCGATATCGATCTAGCCTCGAGATGGTACCCGATCTCAAGGATTTCTATTACTCCAAGTATGAACTTTAAAAGAGTTATCAATCTAGCCTCTAGATTGTGCCCAATCTCGAGGATCTCTGTTACCTCGAGTATGGGCTCTAAAGAGCTGAAATTGAAATTCGAAGACTAACTTTGCTTGAACCTTGATGGGCAAAAATCAGAGACAAAAATAAAGAAAGCTTTGCATTCCAAAAAAAAAATATTTACATGGGGAGTCCTTGTCTGAAGAAGTTGAAAGTGCTGATTCTTCTTATAAGGCCCTGTTTTTTTAAATCTCAATAGAGAGATCGGCACCTTTGGCTCTTGCTTCTTCAAGGGCTTGCCTCCTTGCTTGTGAACGGGCGTGGTCAATGGCCCGAGCATGTTTGAGTCCGGCCTCCTCGAAGATCCCTCTAGCCCGATTATTGGCGGCACCATCATCTCTCTTATATGAGGCTACATACTCATTGGCCTCGGACTTGGACAGAGATAATGAAGTAACCTCCTCCTGGGTGCCCCGAAGAAGATCCTAGGTCAAGGTCAACTCTTCCCGCAAAAGGCCCCTCTCCGAGGCCATGGTCTCACTCTGCCTCTTCAGACCGAGGACCTCAGCTTCCTTGGCTGCGACCTCCTCCTGAAGTTGCCTGGCCTAGCCATTCTTCTGCTCAATCTGCAAAAAGGAATCAAGTTAGTAAGCACCAACTTATGAGAATAAGAAAATAAACTCATGATACCTACTCGGCGAAGCTGGTTCGCTCCTGATGCACTCCCTCGATACTTGCCCGAAGCTCATTTAGCTCCTCATCCTTTCTGGCAGAGGAAGTCTTTGACTCATTTAGCTCCGAGGTGAGTTTCTCGAGCTCCTCCTCATGCTATGTGAGCTCATCTTGAAGCTTAGAAAAGTCATGGTCGTACAACTTCTTGACCTACAGTATGAAGGAAAGAAGTTAGAAAAACAAGGATAGAAATTCGAAGCATAAGCAATATATCGAACGGGATTACCTGCTTTTGAAGCTTTCCAGCTTACTCGAGGGAGACGGGGGAATCAAGGTCGGTTCCTCCACGAGGCCGATGAAGTAATTTTTAAATGTATCGTCCTCCCCCTGGGAGGCCTCCATGTTAGCAACGCCCCTGTTTTATTTCCCCTGGGAAGAATGAAGGGCCCAAATATAAGTCGCCCGCGGCATCGCTCTCTATCAGAGTTTCTGCTTTGCCCCGAAATATTTTGGATTCAGGACCTCTGAACTTACCAGGTGAGGATTCACCTGCGTGGACCATTCCATGTCCAATTCCTCGATGATCTCCTTTGTTCGAGGGTGGTCCACATCGGCCACCTCTGATTCGGGGGCCCCCCTACCCAACAGATTTCGGAGTGTCAGCAACCCGTCTTACCCTTTGTACCAAAGGGCGATCGTCCTCAGTTTCAGAGGCTTATTCTATTTTTATTATCCGACCCCATTTTCATAAATAGGTTTAGGGGCTTCATTTGGGGTCATTTTCTACTGATTTTAGAGAGAGTTGAGAGCAATATAGAGGGAGAAAGAAGGGGCCTAGCTTCATAATCATCCAAATTTTGCTCAAGTCTTCAAGAATCAAGGAAGATAGCCACTAGATTGTCCTCCATCCAGGTAAGTCCTACTTCCAAGATTTCATGAAAGAGATTAAGGGTTCAAATATGTTGTGAGGGTTAGGAATAGGCCATGCATGTTGGACTAAGTTGTAGTATGTGATATTAAACAACTAATTTGGGTAGTTCATGTTAAAATTTGTTGAGGGAAGAAGGTATTGCAATTTTTAAACCTTCTATCTACTTCACCTGTTAGGTGTTTGATGAAATTCCTAAGAGAGTTACACCATGGGTAATCTTCCTAATTATTAATCGATTTCCGCTATCTCCTTATAGATTGTTATTGCTAGAGGTGTTGGTGTATTGTAGAAACTTAAGGAAAAGCTCTTTGAGGTATGTATGACTAACTCTAATCATCATAGAATGAACTTATTGGTGTTCAAATACCGGGTATGAGTCCCTTGCTTTATTCCCTAAAGAATTGTTGGTTTCTATGTGTTAAGTTGGGAAACTCATGTTTCCATATTGTTCTATGTTGCTACCATGTCACTATGCTACTTGAAAGAGTAATTCATCATGACTCTCGTGCTCTTTTCTTTATTGTGTGTACGAATCCTTATATGTTGGTTCTAGTTGATATGAAGGATTATTGTATGAAACGGTTAAAGAGAGGAATGTAACACAAATGGTTGGGTATGTCCAAGTGCCAAGAACTGTATAATAAATGATGGAAAAGGAATGTGAACCGAATAATTAAATTGATATGGTTATGTCCCAAAGTGAGATTGCTTAGCCGATCGGGCCGAGATCGGACTCCGTGTGAAAACGACGCGGTGGTATTATGAACTATGATGATGATGATGTATCACTTGGGATGTCTTAGTCGGTTGGGCCGAGACTGGACTCCATGTGAAAATGACACAGTGGTATTATAAAATTGTGGCACTTGGCTTTAAAGGACTACTATTCAAAAGATGGAATAACGGGTTAAGAAACCATGGTGACTCTTGTTTTTGTTACTCCTATTTATATGAAATTTTATATGATGCCTCTAATTGCATTACTACATGCTTGTTGTTTGTTCTATCTAGAGTAGAGTTTGTTCATACATACTATGTATAGGGCTAAAATCGGAGAGTCTGATTTTATATTGTGGCCTTTTATTGACCGTCTTTAGAAGCCTCGATACATAGCTCGAGGTTTGACCCTGAGAGTTCCCTATGCTCTTTATGAGGGAAGTGCAAATCGGTGGCTATCATGGGCAAGCGGTAAAATCATAAAAGGCATGTTGTTAGAGTTGACCAGGTCTGCAAGAATAGTACAAGTCCGTACCGTGATATTAAATAGCTGTACCAGTTGTGTATCTTTGTAATAAATGAATATGTACTATGTTGGGATTCCCCCTCCTATATAAAGGGGAACCTTGTCATTTTGTAACACACATGATATTGAATAGAATAACAAGAACATTCTCTGCTCTCTAATTCAAACATTCTTCACTATCGATTCCTTTGATTTATTTAGATTTATTATATTTCATTGATTTTTCTTCATTTATTACTCATCATTGATCATAAAGAGCCCTCTTCGAGGCCCTTAGAATTGTTAAGATCTCCATCGATCGCCCACTGTTAGCACCGTATCTCGACCTCGAGGCCTCAGCTCGCCCAACTCGAGACCCCGACCTAGGGCAGCTTGGTTTGCATATTCTTACTATCTTTTACTCTTATCATATCTCCCTAACTTACACTTAGCATCTATTGCCTAACAACTAGTATTAAAAAAATCACGTATTTTTAGAACCACAAAATCAAATATAATTGTAATTACCATGCCTCGCTGAAGTCTTACAGATTCGATGTTTCCTCATTTAGGTCTTATATATTTGAGAATGCCTCGTCGAGGTCTTACATATTTGATGTTGCCTCATTGAGGGATTATGAATTTGATGTTTCCTCATCGAGGGATTATGAATTTGATGCTGCTTCGTTGAGAGCTTACGAGCTCGAGGTTGCCTTATTGAGGGCTCACGAACTCGAGGTTTCCTCATTTAGGGCTTACGAGCTAGAGGTTTACTTATTGAGGGGTTATGAGCTCGAGATTGTATGGCTTGGTGAGCTGACTATTGGCGACAGTCCCTGAGTGTTCTTGAGTTTTTTGGCCCTGGAGTCGTTCCTTTGTGAAAATAGCAAACTCTTTTTAGGCATAAAGCACTTTAATGGTAAAAGATACTCCTCCCATTATTTGATATGTGTGTACATGCTTCTTCCTTCGAGGGCTCGATTGTTCTACATGGACACAGTTCATTTGACTGTTTGGCCCGATACAAAATATTCCTGTCGAGGCCCTCTTAGGTGTAGCTCGATTCTTTTGAAAAGACAACCTCCGAGGGTGATGCCCCCCAGTATTCGAGGCTGATTGAAAAGAATCTTTGAATACTTGTTAAGTTCTCCTTAGGTAGCATATAGATGTTGCCTCGTTAAAAACCTTGCCGGTAAAACCTTTTTTGGGATAAAACTCGATAGAAGGAAAAAAGAGTGCAACACATGCTTTAAAACCCTTTGGTGGGTGTTTCATAGTCTCTTGTTGAACACCTGTAAGAAATTAGTATGAAAAGGTAGAAGGTTATACCCTAGTAATAATAGCGTTTGAGAATTGATATGTTCTAAGGTTATACTCCGAGGACGTGGTAGGGTCCTTCCCAGCTCGGGCCTAGCTTGTCTTCATTTGGGTTTCAAGTGTTGAGGGTGACTTTCCTTAGGACAAAGTCCCCGACTCTGAAGTGTCGGAGGTTTGTTCTCCTGTTATAGTATCTTTCAATCCTTTGATTTTGGGCGGCCATTCGAACCAGTGAAACCTCTCGTTTTTCATCTAATAGTTCGAGGGCTGTAGTCATGGCCTCATTTTTTGAGTCCTCGGTGGCATGTCAAAATGTGGCGCTTGGCTCCCCGTCCTCGACCGGTATCAAAGCTTCGGACCCATACACCAAAGAGAACGGTGTCTCTCCTGTGCCTGTTTTCGAAGTCATTCGATATGCCCATAGTACTTCGGGCAACACCTCTCTCCATTTTCCCTTCGCATTTTATAATCTCTTTTTCAAGTTTTGAATGATGGTTTTGTTTGTGGACTCGGCCTATCCATTTGTGCATGGGTGGTAGGGTGTTGATAGTATCCTTTTGATTTTATGATCTTCGAGGAACTTCGTCACCTTGCTGCCGATGAACTGCTTCCCGTTGTCAGATGTAATCTCGTAGGGGATCCCGAATCGGCATATGATGTGGTCCCAGATGAAGTCGATGACTTCATTTTCTCTTATCTTCTCTAAGGCTTGTGCTTCCACCCATTTCGAGAAGTAGTTAGTTATAAACAGAATAAATCAAACTTTACCTGGCGCCGTTAGTAGGGGGCCGATGATGTCCATCTCCCATTTTATGAACGACCATGGTGATAAGACTGAATGTAGTTGTTCACCAGGTTGGTAATCATTGGCGCAAACCTTTGGCATTTATCACACCTTCGAATGAATTCTTTGGTGTCCTTGTCCATGTTGTCCCAATAGTAGCTTAATCCGATCACCTTTCAAGGAAAAAAATCGAAACCAGAATGATTTCCACAAGTGCCTTCATGGTTTTCTCGAAACACATACCCGGTGTCCCACGGTCCCAAGCACACCGCTAGGGGTCTGTCTAAGGTCCTTCTATATAAAGTTCAATTCTCGTCGAGTGAAATCGAGATGCTTTGGTTCGAAGGGCCCTTGATTCTTTCGGATCCGTTGGCAGCTTCCCACTTTTCAAATAGTCGATTTACCTTTTCCTCCAATCCCACGTTAGACTTGTGGAATTGATCTCGGCATGGTCGATCACCGACTTGGATAGCTGTACAACAACCCCGGGGTGTATGTCATCTTCTTTGGCGGATGATCCCAGGTCTGCGAGTGCATCGGCCTCGGTTTGCTCTTGAGGTATGTGGACCAGAGTCCATTCACTTTGTTTACTACTAGAAGGGAATCAATCACATTTTTCTTCGATGACTTCTGCTCCTAGTCCTTTGGCCAATTCGAGACATGCAATCATAGCCTCATACTCGACTTCGTTGTTAGTCAACTTTGCAGTTTTTATGAATTGTCTTATCATGCCGCCCGTAGGTGGTTTCAGAACAATGCCGAGCCCGGACCCTTTCAAGTTCGAGGCACTGTCGGTGAATAGGGTCCATACCCCTGATGATGTGACCGTTTTTAATAAAAGTTCTTTCTCTACCTCGAGCACAAGGGTGGGCGTAATATTTGCCACGAAGTCAGCTAAATTTTGGGACTTGATAGTTGTAAGGACTCGTAGAATCCATAACCCAAAGGTGATGCCCAATTAGATCTCCATGTTGAAATGGCCGAAAACATTCTTAGGTTCTGACCTCTTAGGAGTGAAAATTACCCCCGAACTTAGAGGAGGAAAATTTGTGGAGGAATGCGGATCTGCGGTCCACTATGCGATCGCATACCAGGTATGTGGACCGCATAGTGGTCGCGTAGTTGGACAGTTTGCTTTCCATTTTGAGGGAAACTATGCGGACAAAAATGTGATCGCATTTTGTTCATGCATGACGCATAGTTCGTCGCACATTTGTACTTGAGTTTTGCGGAGGGAGTTATGCGGTACACCATGCGACCGCATAACAGGTATGCGGACCGCATAGTTTTCGCATTCCTGGGCAGCTTCATTTCCTTGTTGCCCAATTGAAGGCCAACTATGCAGCAGGTTTGCGGGCCGCATAACCGAAATGCGATCGCATTTAGGACAGCAAACCTGCATCGGGGCTCCCATTTTCTAATTTTAAAACCCGACCCCCAGACTTATATAACACCCATCGCTATTCTTTTAACCATTTTTTTGGTGAATTAAAGTGAGTAGAGAGTGGGTATTAGAGAGAGAAGGTCCCGACCCCCTCCAATTGATCCTCCATCACCACTCAAGCTTGGAACTAATCAAGTAGGACATCAATTTCTTCACTCTAAGATGTAAGCTTCTACCCCACCCACCTTAATTTCTAGATTATTGTTAAAATGGGCCAAGGATAGGTTAGTTCATGGGAATGGGGACAGGGACCATACTTGCGTGTAATCAAGTAATCCTAAACTAGTAAAGAGAAATAGGTTAGAGTAATCCTTCACCCAAAAAAAGGGACCATGCAACCTTAATGAACACCTAATGTTTGATACAATGCTCAAGTTAGCTCAAGTAATAATCATTATTCCTAATTATGGGTTCAATTGTGCTACATTGTGAATTAGATTGGAGGTGCTAGAATGGTCTGGGTGGATTGTGATTAAAAATTAAGGGAAAAGCCCCAGATCGAGGTATGTATGGCTAACTCTAATCTTCATCGGATGAACCTCTTGGTAATAAATTTCCGAGTATGATTCTCTTGTTTGATTCTCTAAGGAATTTATGTGTTCTATGTGTCAAGTTGGGAAATTCTTGATTCCATATTGTTCTAAGTTGCTACCATGTCACTATGTTATTTGAAAGTATGAATCTTGATAACTATGCTCTTTCTTTTACTATTTGCACCACTCCTCTTATGTGATGGTTCAGGTTGATGTGCAAGATTAATATATGATATGTTTGGAGAGAGGAGTGTAACCTCAAAGGTTAAAAATACCCAAACACCAAGAATTGGGAACTAAGTGATGAGGAGAGATGTGAACCAAAAGATTGAATCGATATTAGATGTGAACCAAAAGGTTGAAATAATATGAAATGTGAATTTAAAGATTAAAGATGATATGGTTATGTCCTAGAGTGAGATGTCTTATCCGATCGGGTAGAGATCGGGCTCCATGTCGTACACATGGAGGTATTCACATCAAAATATGATATTGGTTATTGCCTCACTATTTCAGTTGAGATGGCTTAGTCGGTCGGGCCGAGATCGGACTCTGTGTGAAAACGACACGGTGGTTTAATGGATTATGATGCTGGTGATGTCTCACTTAGGATCGCTTAGCCGATCGGGCGGAGATCGGACTCCGTGTCAAAACGACACGGTGGTATAGTAATAATAATAACACGTGGCTTTAAAAGACTATTAACCAAAAGATGGCAAAACGGGATGAGAAAACATGGTGACTCCTATTTGTGCTTTTTCCCTACTTTGGTGAATTGTTTATGAAGTTTCTGTTTGTATCATTGCATGTTTGATGTTTATTCTATCTGGAGTAGAGCTTGTTCATACATACTAGTACTATTCAGTGGTACTAACGTCCCTTTTACCAGGGGCTCTACATCTTCATATAGATGTAGGTGGCTCTGTAGCTGGTAGTGTCGATCGTCGATAGTGGTGCCCTCTCCTCCTTCTTTCGGCAGTTCTGGTGAACCCCATTTCCTCCCGGGGCTGTGCGTAGTTATATGCTGCTCTCGTTTTATATGTTGTTATATTTTGATGTATAGCCGGGGCCTTGTCACCGGCAAGATTATGTTCCTCTTCCGTACTTCTTAGAGGCTCCGTAGACACTTATGTGAGTTGTGTATATTTTGGGTAGTTGTTGGATTAACTCCTAATTGTGATCACATTTCATAAATATTGTAATTAGTATGTATGTTTCGGAAGGCCTAATGTTGATAGCGGTGTACAAGGAAAAATGGACTTAATGTTATAAATATATGCTTTTTATTTATCTCCTGCTAACTCAGTAAATAATGTATGCTATAAAATTGGGGAGGAAACGAGTCGGGTAGGAAGGATTAAATAGACTTGCTTGACTGGGTTCCCTCGGTTAAGTCCTAGTCTCGCCCTCGGGGCTTGGGGCGTGACAAACTTGGTATCAGAGCCTATGGTTTTAAAGTGTCCAAGGATGTCTCGGAGCCGTGTATGGTAGAGCCCTTTTTATCAGTTTGTTGTCGACCATATCTATAATTAGGGGGATGCTTGGACATTTAGGAATATTACCCTTTATTGTTATTTTGTATCGTGCGATGGTTTGAAAAGTGAGGTTGTTTCTCTCCCTGACTCGTGTATTGTTTTAACTTTCAGTAAATGGCACCCAGGAAGAAACCACGACTCGGCCAAAAGGCCAATGCCACCCCAGGAGTGGCCGTTGATCCGCAATTGAATGATGCAGGTGAGAATGATTCCCCGACTATAAATCAAACTGACTCCTCCATTCCACGCCGGGCCATTCCAATTCCTGCTCCAGTGGAGGGTGCCACAATCCCTCCTGCTCATATTCTTGATCCTCCTCCAGCCCCAGCTTCCGATCCCGGTATTTCTGATGGGGACCTTAGAGGAGCTATTTAGATGCTGACGCAGTTGGTGGCCTCTCAGGACCAGAGGTCCAATGTCTCCCCCACACCCTCTAGCGGGCAAGGGGATTATTCCGGCTCCAGGGTTAACTGGTTTCTTCATTTAGCCTCTCCGGAGTTCACAGGTACCGACCTCGAGGCGGACCCTCAGGATTTTATTGATGAGATGCACAAGACCCTCCGAGTTATGTACACTACTAAAATAGAGGGAGTAGAGCTGGCCTCCTATCATCTAAAGGGGGCGGCATATTCTTGGTTTGAGATGTGGGAGGATTCCATTGAGGAGGGGAGCCCTCCGGCGAGGTGGAGTGAGTTTGCCGATGCCTTCATATATCATTTCTTACCTCCTGAGATTAGGGAAGCCCGAGCATCAGAGTTTGAGGTCCTCAAACAAGGTAATAGAAGTGTGTGGGAATATCATATGGAGTTCGTGCACCTGTCCAAGTATGTTGTTCATACGATGCCGACTATGGAGGCCCGAGTTCGTCAGTTTGTGCAGGGCCTTGGTCCCTTGGTTATTAATGAAGCTGCCACAGCTACTCTAAATGCTGATATGAATTATGGGAAGATTGTGGGATTCGCTTAGGATATAGAGGCTCAAAAGTTTAAGCTAAGGATGGATCGAGAAGGTGGTAGTAGGGCCCGCTCAGCGAGCAATCTTGGGAGTTCCTTCGGAGGTGGGAGATCAGTTCCTCGGGAAGGGTCATCAGGGCCATCCCAGTCTTATGTTCAGTCCTTAGCTAATGCCCCACTATTAGGGCACATTCATTAGCAGGGAGGTTGCTTTGGGTCTGGTCTAGGCAGTAGGAGGTTCCACCATCAGGGTCGGTCAGGAGGGAGTTTCCAGTAGCAGCAGAGGGCCCCCTGTCCTAAGTGTGGGAAGTGCCATTTGAGGATCTGTTACCTGGACATGCTAGTATGGTATGGGTGTGGGAGGAGAGGCCATATTCAGATGGAGTGTCGTGCATCCAGCCAGAGAGCAGGTAGGGGCACCGCCCACCCGTCCAGTTCTTGAGTTGCTACATCCTCAGCACACCCTCCAGCCTGAGGCCCTACAGCACCAGCAAGGCACGGTGCAGCTAGGGGTGGTGCACGGGGTCAGGGAGGACCCAGCCGGTTCTATGCCCTGAGTGGTCGTCAGAGTTCAGAGGCCTCTCCTGATGTCGTCACATGTATTTTGACTGTTCAATCTTATGATGTGTATGCCCTTATTGATCCCGTGGCTTCTTTATCATATGTCACTCCTTTTATTGATTCAAGTATTGGGATAGAACCAGAACAGCTTCATGAGCCGCTCTCAGTGTCGACTCCGATTAGTGAATCTATTACGGTCGCACGGGTCTATAGGAATTGTGTTGTCACGGTGTGTGGTCGAGATACCACGGACGATCTTATTGAGCTAGGAATGATCGATTTTGATGTAATAATGGGGATGGATTGGCTCTATTCATGCTTTTCCAAACTCGACTGTCGAACCCGAATTATAAGGCTTGAGTTTCCTAATGAGCCAGATATTGAGTGGGAGGGGAATAATATTATGCCAAGAGGTAGGTTTATTTCCTACCTTAAGGCCTAAAAAATAATCAGAAAAGGGTGCATCTACCATTTGGTCCGAGTTGCAGATACCACCTCTGAGGTGCCTACTCCCAAGTCCGTGCCTATTGTGAATGAGTTCCTTTATGTCTTTCCGGACAAACTCCCTGGGATCCTTCCAGACAGGGAGATTGATTTTGGGATCGACGTATTGCCATGTACGCACCAAATATCTATTCCACCCTATAGAATGGAACCAGCGGAATTGAAGGAGTTAAAAGAGCAACTGAAGGATTTGCTAGAAAAAGGTTTCATTCGGCCAAGTGTGTCGCCTTAGGGCGCACCAGTTCTCTTTGTCAGAAAGAAAGATGGATCACTGCGAATGTGTATTGACTACCGGCAGCTCAACAAGGTCACAATCAAAAACAAATACCCATTGCCTCGGATTGATGATTTGTTCGATCAATTGCAAGGTGCTAAGTTCTTTTAAAAAATATATTTGCGGTCCGGGTATCATCAACTAAAGATAAGGGAGAAGGATATTCCTAAGACCGCCTTTTGGACTCGATATGGACATTTTGAATTCTTGGTAATGTCTTTTGGGCTAACCAATGCCCCATCGGCTTTAATGCACCTTATTAATCGGGTTTTCAAGCCATTTCTTGACTCTTTTGTGATAGTCTTCATCGACGATATCCTTATATATTCACCAAGTCAGGAAGATAATGCTAATAACCTCAGGGCAATTCTGCAGACTCTTCATCAACACCAATTATATTCGAAGTTCTCAAAATGTGAATTGTTTCTCGAGTCAGTTACCTGTTTGGGCCATGTTGTCTCCAAGGAAGGGATTCAGGTTGACCCCCATAAGATCGCAGCAGTAAAGGATTGGCCTAGACCAACGACCCCGACAGAGATTCGCAGTTTCTTGGGATTAGCTGGATATTATCGAAGGTTCGTGGAAGGATTCGATACTCTGGCCTCCCCATTGACTGAGTTGACGCAGAAGGCAGTCAAGTTTCGGTGGTCCGATGCTTGTGAAAGGAGTTTCCAGGAATTGAAATCAAGATTGACTTCGGCGCCGGTGTTGACCTTGACATACGATACAAAGGGGTTTGTGGTTTATTGTGATGCTTCAAGGGTTGGTCTAGGGTGTGTGTTAATGCAATGTGGTAAGGTTATAGCATATGCTTCAAGGCAACTCAAAAATCACGAAAAGAATTATCCGACACATTATTTGGAGCTTGCAACAGTTGGCTTTGCATTAAAAATCTGGCGGCACTATCTCTATGGAGTCCATGTGGACGTGTTCACAGACCACAAGAGTCTCCAGTATCTATTCAAGCAGAAAGAATTAAACTTGAGGTAGAAGAGATGGTTGGAATTGATCAAAGATTATGATATGAATATCTTGTACCATCCATGTAAAGCGAATGTGGTGGCAGACGCTCTAAGTCGGAAATCCATAGGTAGCTTGGCTCACTTGGAAACAGGTCAGAGGCCCTTGGCTCGAGAAGTTTACCAGTTGGCCAGTCTGGGGTTTTGTCTTACGGCCACTGACGGAGCGGATGTTGTAGTACATAATCGAGTCGAATCCTCGCTTGTGGTGGAATTTAAAGGAAAGAAATACAATTATCTTGTGTTGGCGTGGCTAAAAGAGGCAATTCTTAATCACAAGACCAAAACGTTTTCGCTTAGCAAGGATGATTGTGTCTTGCGGTGCCAAGGAAGATTATGTGTCCCGGATGTGGACGACCTTTGGGAGAGGATAATGGAAGAAGCTCATATTTATAGATATTTCGTACACCCAGGTTCTACGAAAATGTATCACGACCTCAAGGAAGTTTATTGGTTGAATAGTATGAAGAAGGGGTGTGGCGGACTTTGTTGCTAAGTTTCTGAACTGTCAGCAAGTGAAGGCCGAACATCAAAGGCCCGGTGGGTTGGCACAACTTATAGAAATACCAATATGGAAGTGGGAGATGATCAATATGGATTTTGTGGGAGGGTTACCCCACACTCTGCGCAGGTTTGACTCAATTTGGGTAATAGTGGATCGGCTCACGAAGTCAGCACATTTCTTGCTGGTCAAGTCCACCAACACTGCAGAACAATATGCTCAGTTGTATATCAAGGAAATAGTCAGGCTCCATGGCACTCCAGTTTCCATTATCTCGGACAGAGGGGCCCAATTCATAGCTAATGTTTGGAAGAAATTTCAGCATGGTTTGGGGACGCCGGTAAATCTCTGCACGGCCTTCCACCTGCAGACTGAGTGACAAGAAGAGCGAACTATCTAGACCCTTGTGGACATGTTACGAGCTTGTGTGCTTGATTTTAAAGGTATCTGGGATGATCATTTGCCACTTCTAGAATTTTCTTACAACAACAGTTTCCATGCCAGTATTCAGATGGCACCGTTTGAGGCTTTGTACGATAGGAGATGTAGGTCACTGATTGGGTGGTTCAAGGTTGTAGAGGCCAAACTGTTGGTACCGGATCTCGTGCATCAAGCTATGGAGAAGGTTAGAATAATAAAGGAGCGGTTCAAAACTGCTCAGAGCCGTCAGAAATCCTATTCGGACATTCATCACAAGGATGTAGATTTCCAAGAAGAAGATTGGGTGTTGTTGAAGTATCTCCCATGAAGGGGGTCATGCGGTTTGGGAAGAAAGGGAAATTGAGTCCAAGATATGTCGGGCCCTATAAAATCACTCAAAGGGTAGGACATGTGGCATATAGGCTAGAGTTGCCCCCTGAAATGTCATTGGTGCACCCAGTGTTTCATGTGTCCATGTTAAAGAAAGTGAGTGGAGACTCGTCTGCCATCGTGCCGATTGAGACCGTTGAGGTTAACAAGGAGTTGTCTTATGAGGAAGTTCCAGTTTCCATCCTTGATAGACAGGTCCGTAAGTTGATAAACAAGGAAATTTCATCGGTTAAGGTATTATGGCGGAATCAACAAGTCGAGGAGGCTACTTGGGAAACGGAGAATGAAATAAAAAAGAAGTACCCTCATTGAATAAGTCATATGAAATCGTCATCTCTAAATAATTTCATCTCTTGACATATTGTGTAGGGCCACCCCACCTCTCTAATCATTCGTTCTCCTATAACTCCTTAATTTGTGATGTATTTATGTGTTATTGTATTGACTGATTATGTGTAGGTCATTGAAATATGTTTTGGGGGCTCTCTGGCAGGTTTGTAGGCCTAATTACAAAGGGAACTCTGGAAAAAAATTTAGAAAAAATTGGGAGTTAGTTAAATTTGGGGGGCGGGGGTTGGCATATAGTAGTTTCAAACCCAAGTAATTCCCCAATCCTCATTCAAGGACGAATGATCTTAAGTGGGGGAGGATGTAAGGACCCGTAGAATTCTTAACCCAAAAAATGATCGTAAAAATTCTTAGGTTTGGACCTCTTAGGGGTGAAAAGTACCCCCGAAATTAGAGGAGGAAAATTCATGGAGGAATGCGGATCTATGGTCCACTATGCGATCGCACATCAGGTATGCAGACCGCATAGTGGTCACGTAGTTGGACAGTTTGCTGTCCATTTTTAGGGCAACTATGCGGACCAAAATGCGATCGCATTTTGTGCATGCGGGCCGCATAGTTCGTCGTATATTTGCACTTGAGTTTTTGATACGCTCAAATTACACCTTAAAAGAATGTAAGCGATCGTGGTCAAATATAGTAACCCAACAAGGTTGGGGTCGCATCCCACAGAGAACAATATGAGGGCGTTTAGGAATGCTAGAATTATCACTTATCGCGCAGTACCAAACAAATATGATTTTGGGTTGTTGATAATTGTTTATAACTAAATGCAAAAATATAAACTAACCTAGAAAGCAATTAAAATGATAGATGGCAACAAGTATCGATGCTTCGGGTATTACACTCGAGTAACGATCCAATGTATTTCACGATTTTACAAATGTGAGCGGGTAATGTTAATTAGCCACGGA
>ML299069.1:7626-55400 GCA_005239495.1 Nicotiana undulata
CTAAACCAGAACTCGCACTTAGAAAACTTGGCATACAACTGCCGATCTCTCAGAGCTGGAGGACAACTCTAAGGTGCTGCTCATGCTCCTCTCGGCTGCGAGAGTAAATCAAAATATCATCAATGAAAACAATAATGAACGAGTCCAAATAAGGCCTGAATACCCGATTCATCAACTCCATAAAAGCAGCGGGGGCATTAGTCAACCCAAACGACATGACCAAAAACTCATAGTGCCCATAACGAGTGCGAAAAGCTGTCTTGGGCACATCAGATGCCCTAATCCTCAGCTGATGATAACCAGACCTCAAGTCTATCTTAGAGAACACCGTAGCACCCTGAAGCTGATCAAATAAGTCATCAATCCTCGGCAAAGGATACTTGTTCTTGATAGTAACCTTATTCAACTGCCGGTAGTCAATACACATCCTCATTGAGCCGTCTTTCTTCTTCACGAACAATACTGGAGCACCCCAAGGAGAAACACTAGGCCTAATGAAGCCTTTATCCAACAAATCCTGTAATTGTTCCTTTAATTCCTTCAACTCTGGCGGAGCCATACGATATGGGGAAATATAAATGGGCTGAGTGCCCTCAGCTAACTCAATACAAAAATCAATATCCCTGTCGGGTGGCATACCCGCCAGGTCAGCAGGGAATACCTCTGGAAACTCACGAACCACGGGCACAGACTCTATAGAAGGAACCACAGCACTAGAATCACGAACATAGGCCAAATAGGCCAAACAACCCTTCTCGACCATGCGCCGAGCCTTCATATAAGAAATAACCCCACCTGAAGAATGACTAGGAGTCCCTCTCCACTCTAACCGAGGTACTCCTGGCAAGGCTAAGGTCACTGTCTTGGCATGATAATCCAAGATAGCATGATAGGGGGATAACCAGTCCATTCCCAATATAACATCAAAGTCAACCATATCAAGAAGCAAGAGATCAACTTGAGTCTCCAGACCACCAATAACTACTACGCAAGCACAGTAGACTCGATCTACAACTATTGAATCACCCACTGGTGTAGACATATGTACAGCAATACTCAAGGAATCACGGGGCATACTCAAATAAAGGGCAAAATATGAAGACACATAGAAGAATGTAGAACACGGATCGAATAACACCGAAGCCTCTCGGCTGCAAACTGATATCGTACCTATAATAACTGCATCAGAAGCCTCAGCATCAGGACGAGCAGGAAAAGCATAACACCGGGGCTGAGTCCCTCCAATTTGAACATCCCTGGGTCTACCTGCTGCAACCTAGCCTCTACCCCTTGCGGCCTGTGCTCCACCTCTATGAACCTGACCACCACCTCTGGCACCTCGACCACCACCCCTAGCTGCCTGAGGGGGTAAGGGTGTACCTACTCCAGGAATCAAGGCACGGGAACCCTGATACTGGGGTCCACTTGAAGCTCGAGGGCAAAATCTGGCAAGGTGCCCCGGCATACCACAAGTATAACAAGATCTCTGCTGCTGTGGCTGATGACTCAAAAAGTGGCCGTGACGACCCTGATAACTACCCTGGTAACTCTGAAGCGGCTGTGCACTGATAGATGCTGGTGGTGCACAAACATGAACTGGCAGTGCACGAGGAGATACCTAAAGGGCTGATTGAAATGGTCGGGGTGGATGACCCCTACTGGAAGAATCCCTGCCTCCGGATGAGGCTCCCCTGAATCTACCAAAATGACGGGGCCTCTTGTCATCCCCCCTGACCACCTCCTTGTGACAAAATCATCTCAATCCTCCTGGCCACATCGGCCGCATCCTGGAATGAAATATTAGTACTCGACTCCCTGGCCATCTACAATCGTATAGGTTGGGCCAAACCCTCAATGAACCTCCGAACTCTCTCCCGATCAATGGGGAGTATCATCAATGCATGCCTAGCTAGAGCGATGAACCTGGTCTCGTACTGAGTAACAAACATAGATCCCTGCTGGAGGCGCTAAAACTACCTCCTAAGATCCTCTCGCTGAGTAATGAGAAGGAACTTCTCCAAAAATACCTCTGTGAACTGAGCCCAAGTCAAAGATGTAGACCCAGCTGGTCTGGCTAAGCAGTAGTCCCTCCACCAAGTCTTGGTTGCGCCAGATAGTCGAAAAGTAGCGAAGTCAACTCCATTGGACTCCACTATACCCATGTTCCGAAGAACCTCATGACAGTTGTCCAAATAATCCTGTGGATCCTCTGACGGTGCACCAGTAAAAGTAGTAGTGAATAACTTGGTGAATCTGTCCAGTCTCCATAGAGCATCTATTGACATAGCTGCACCCTCGGCTGCCCGTGCCACAATACCCGGCTGAGCTACTCCAGCTGTCTGAGGTGCTGGAGTCTGAAATTGAGTGGCAACCTGCTCTGGGGTATGAATAACAGGAGTCTGGGTCCCTCCCCCAGCCTGAGATCCAGCTGGTGCACTAGGAAGAAGACTGGCCTGAGCCACACTCTCCATAAGTCCTACCAAACAGACAAGAGCGTCCTGAAGCACTGGGGTAGCTATGAACCCCTCTGGGACCTGCGCTGGTCCAACTGGGACTGCCAGAACTGTGAACTCCTCGTCAGACTCGACCTGAGAGTCCTCCACTGGGGCTGTTGCTCTAGGCTGAGCCCTGCCCCGGCCTCGGCCTCTAGCACAGCCTCGTCCTCGACCTCGACCTCGACCTCGACCTCGACCCCTCATAGGAGCTGTAGCAGGAGTATCAGGCTGCTGAGTGGAACCAAGAGAAGCACGCGTCCTCGCCATCTGCGAGAGAGTATAATGGAAACTCAATCAGTATTCAGAATTCATATCGTACGACAGAGATAATGAAATGTGGAGATATCCTAACTTTGCAGCCTTTGGGATAAATACTGACGTCTCTGTACCGATCCCTTAGACTCTACCAAGTTTGTCCGTGAGTTGTGAGACCTAAGCAACCTAGAGCTCTAATACCAACTTGTCACGACCCGAAATCCCACCTTTCAGGCCGTGACTGCGTCTAACGTTGAACCCGCTAGACAAACCAACGTACACAACACCTTGACATTTTTAAAACAACTTAACAGTAATAAAGCAATTATCTTTCAAACCTTCACTGAAATAACCAGAACCACTTCTAAAGTTTTACAGCAGAAATGTAATAATACTCCAAAAAATGCATAATGAAATGATAAAGATAACAACATCGCAAAATCCCAAAACCGGGGTGTCACAACCTCACGGACTGTCTATAAGAATACTAAATAAAAGTCTGAAAGGAAATACAGTATTGTCTTTAGAACGGAAGGAGAAATAAGACAATAGGATACTAATAGCAGGAGAGACTTTAGGGCCCACGAACGCCAGTGGTATACCTTGAATATCGATATGGACTGAAGGTGACTCCCTCAGAGCGGTCCACGGGGTCCGGAAGTGGGATCTGCACAACATAGAGAAGTGCAGTGTAGTATCAATACAACCGACCCCATGTATTGAGTAAGTGCCGAGCCTAACCTCGGCCGAAGTAGTGACATGGCTAGACTTAGCATATAACGTTCACATGTCCTATTCTACAACATCAAATACAGATAACAAAGCAAGAAAGAATAACAGTCATATACGGGGAACGAGAGCAGATAAAGGGAAAAACAATAAGATAGAGCAGTTAATTAACATCAAGTATGAAAAGAGACAATTTACAGAAAACTGATAAAGTATGAATGATATGTTTGAATGATAACAATGGCACGGCATCACCCTTCGTGCTTTTACTCTTTTCCTCACCAATGCAATGTATGTTGTAATCAATGTAATCATGGCAAGGCATTAACCTTCATGCTTTCAATAAATGTAAACATGGCACGGCATCACCCTTCGTGCTTTTACTATCTTCCTTTCCAATGCAATGTATGTTGTAATCAATGTAATCATGGCACGACATTAACCTTCGTGCTTGCAATAAATGTAAACATGGCACGGCATCACCCTTCGTGCTTAACTCTCTTGCTCACTATGCATGACATGATGTAATCAACGTAAAAACATGGCACGGCATCACCCTTCGTGCTTTACACTCTTCCTCACCAATGCAAGACAATGTGTATGGTAAGGAATGCAGCATAGTGGGAAAAATACAGTTCAAATCACCCTACAAGGGGAAAATATCAGTCAATATCTCAATAAATGCCTGTCAAGGGTCTCACCTATAACCAAACAACTCAATATATATATTGTATGCTTGGATCCTCAATTGAACCAATATTTCATAATCTCTACAACCAGTACATCAACCACAATCATCTTCTCAAGGAGAGGCAATTACATAGTATGATGAACATTAGAGAAATAACTGAATTTTATCAAAATAGACTCACCGGCATGCTTGACTCACAATGTATAGGTACTCGTCACCTCACCTATACAATGAACATGATAAGAACATAACACATAACATACAATACCTAATCCCTCACCAAAGTTAGGCAAGACACTTACCTCGGTCCAAAGTATAGCAATCAACCCTCTAAGACCGTTTTTCCTTTATAATCCGACTCCGAAAAACCGATATCTAGGCATGATTAATTCAATAATATCAATAAAGACTCAATAACACAATCCCATAGGCTAGATATTCAATATCTAGCATTCTTCCAAAAATACCAAAATTCAACCCCGGGCCTGCTTGGTCCAAACACGAGGCTCGGACCAAAACCCGATCACCCATAACCCCACGAGTTAGAATATATAATTTATTTTGAAATCCGACCCCAAATTGGGGTTGAATTACTCAAAACTTCCAAAAACCTAACTCTACTTATGGAGCTATGGTGATGGAAATCTTCAAAATCGCCTAAGGGGAAGTGGGGAAGAAGAGGTTTGAGAAGAAGTGGGTTAAATCCCATAATGTTTATGTTTTTGACATTTTAAAATCACTAGTCAAAATTGCCCTTCGCGTTCGCAGGCCACTGGCCGCGTTCGCGAAGGGTTAGCAGCTGAACCTACGCGTTCGCGGAGTGAGGGCCGCGTTAGCGAAGGTCTAACTTCCAAGGCTTCCGCGTTCGTGAGCCTACGCCCGCGTTCGCGAAGAACAAACCTACCCTGCCCCCCGACCTCACCCTAAGCCTACGCGTTTGCACCCCTGGGGACGCGTTCGCGTAGAAGCACTGTCAAGTGCTCCGCGTTCGCGTCTCCCTCTACGCGTTCGCATAGAGTAAAGCCCAGGCCACCATAATTTACCCTTCGCGTTCGCGAGCCCTAGGCCGCGTTCGCGAAGGGTATTACACCAGACACCAGCAAAACATCAAAAACACCAGATTTTTCATGCATTTCACACCCCGTTAGCTACCCGAAAACTCACCCCAGCCCTCGGGTCTCAAAATCAAAAAAACACACGACTCCCAAAACATCCTACGAACTTATTCAAGCTTTTAAATCACTAAAATATCATCAAAAACAAGGAATTAAATCTTAAAACTCATAGAATTTTCTTAAAACTTCATAAAGCTTAATTATTCCAGTTTTGATCCGAAAAACGTCATTCCAAGTCCGTTTTACACCAAATTTCACAGATAAGACAAATAACATATAATAAACTTGTTCCGGTCTCCGGAACCATAATACGGGCCCAGTAACACGGTTTACACATCAAAGTTCATTTTCAAAAACCTTCATTATTTTTAGAAAACAATTTTCTTTAAAAATTTATTTCTCGGGCTTGGGACCTCGGAATTCGATTCCGGGCATACGCCCTAGTCCCATATTTTCCTACGGACCCTCCGAGACCGTCACATCACAGGTCCGGGTCCGTTTACCAAAAATGTTGACCAAAGTCAACTTTATTCATTTAATTATCATAAAATTCCATTTTCATCAAATTTCAACATACAGACTTCCTGGCTACACGCACAGGCTGCGCATGCATATCGAGGTGAGACTAACGGAGGCTTTCGGGGCCTCGGAACACGGATTTAGCTAGAATTACTTAGGATGACCTTTTGGGTCATCACAAAAAATGATTTAATGTAATTAGTTAATATTATAAGATTATAAAAAGCTATTTTCTGGTGAAATAAGGTAATTATGCACACATTTACTATTATTGCAAAGTTGTTGCAATTATATTCCTAAAATGTAAGTGTGGCTATTCATGAAATAATTAAGCTTAGTATAAATATAGATGATAAAATTAAGTAATAAAATTATTATAAAACCATTTGTGATGCAATTAGTAATTATTTATATAATAAAAATACTAGGATAAATTAATTAAAAGTCATTTAAAAATGCAGAAATTATGGAAAAATATTAATTGATACTCATGCATTATTTTGAAGATATATATGCCTCTCTTACTCTAGTTTCCGAGTTGCCTACATATCTCTGGTTTTACAGGAATAAGCTCGTGTGTAGTTCTGGATTCACCGACGAAATATACCGAAGAAGTCATCACAAGAACGGAGTTCAAGGTTTTGAATGGTTGCGGTGAGTGGTCAGGTTATAAGTAGTGTGAAGGAACTGGAGCGGGATCGCTCCCGTTGGGATAATGGTTGGTCAATCGGGTTACCTGCAATTGAAAGATGCACTACAAGCATATCTTTTGCATATATTTAAACATGATGCAAATTCCCTTCAGACCGTGAAGATTGTCTTTGGACGGTTGATGATGACGTCCTTAGACCATGATGTCCCGGGCCATGAATTGCGCGGTAAGGGATTCACAAGACATGAAATGATGTTCTAGGGCTATGAAAATGGTACCTCCGAACCATGACTCCTTTGAATAGTGATAAGAAAGTTTGAGAGATCCCCAGGCCATGGAATGATGTCTTCCATCTATGAGGATGGTGACTTCAGACTATGACGACGTCGAACAAGTTGGCGATATTTTAGCCCATGAGGTGCAAAGGCATGATGTTAGAAGCAACAAGACAAGGTTTAGTCTTGTATGAAGTTGAGGGCAGAGCTTAGCCCGAGAGAAGAGAATAGGTAGTGCGAGAGAGACAATGATTAGTCTCGTGCGAGGTTCGGGACAATGCTTAATCACATGCAAAGTAAAGGCATTGCTTAGACTTATGCAAGTGAAAGGCAACGCTTAGCCTTATTCAAATGGGAGGCAGAGATGCCTCATGCAAAGTTCGGGACATGGCTTAGTCCCATGCAAAGAAAAGGCAATGTTTAGCCTTATGCAAAGGGGAGGCAGGGCTTAGCCTCATGCAAAATTGAGACAGAGCTTAGTCTCATGCAAAGTTCGGGACAGATCTTAATCCCATGAAAAAGAAGGAAGATCTTAGCCTTGTGCAATATTCAGGATAATGCTTAGTCCCATGCAAAGAGAAGGAAGAGCTTGGCCTTATGCAAATAGAGAGGTAGGGCTTAGCCTCATGCAAGATTGAAATAATAGGTGATAGCAAAGTATTTCTTAGCTGGAAATGAGTTTGGTATCTTTGTTGTTATGAAGATTGTGATTCCAAGATGTGCATATTCCTTGTTCCTGCATTCAAAGAAAAATCGTGAGTTTTGCAGGGGAGGTCGGTTCTTGCCTTCTACTTTCTTGATTTACTCTGTTCTGTCTGAAGATCCTATTCAAATTATTCGGGTAGCATATGCTAAAGCAGAGTTTTATGTTAAAAATCATGCATGCATACTTTTCAAAGATATAGTAAAAATATAGTTTAGAAATTAATCAGATGAACCAGTGACCGTGACACGATCAAAGACATCACGACTTCTTCTGCCGTATAATTTTGAGGGTCCTCCTCGAAATTCTTCCCCAGTTAACTAGACAACATTATGACTGCTCTATATGCTGCGATTGGCTGAACTTGCTTCGGAATTTTGAGGGTCCTCATGAAAAATTCTTCCCCAGTTTCTGATTCTGGGGAAAATAGATATTGTATTGTGACCGAACCCACAGGGCTGCCTACGTATCCACTCTTAAATGGGAATCAGGTCGAGCGTATTTTAATTTACATCATATGAGGAAAACATAAATAGTTTACAGATAGTATCATTTGACTGCATTTGAATTGATCGGCTTTGGCCAGATTTCTCCGTCTATTTCTACGAGTATGAGTGCTCCTCCTGTCAGTACTCTGTGAACCATGTAAGGACCTTGCCAGTTGATGCGGAAAGATCTTCTTTAACATCAGCTGCCCTGGTGTGAACTGTCTTGGCTTGACTTTTTTGTTTAAATCTCTGGACATTCTGTTTTGATAAAGTTATCTGTGACATACCGCGTTCATCCTCTTTCTGCTATGAGGGTTAGCTGCTCACAACGGCTTTTTATCTATTCTGTGTCGCTGAGCTTGGCTTCTTGTATGATTCTCAAGGAAGAAATTTCCACTTTGGCAGGAATGACAACATCAGTACCATAAACCAGCAAATAGGAAGTTTCCCCGCTTGATGTGCGGACTGTGGTACGGTATCCAGTAAGGCAAATGGTAGCTTCTGGTGCCATTATTTGTGATTTTCTATCATTTTCTCAATATCTTCTTGATATTCTTGTTGGCGTCTTCCACATCTCCATTCATTTGAGGTCTATGTGTTGTTGAATTCTTGTGCTTGATTTTGAAAATTCTCTCACATGGCTTTCATCAGATTGCTGTTGAGATTGGCTGCTTTGTCGGTGATGATGGACTCTGGGACCCCGAACCGACAAATAATTCAGTCGCGAACAAAATTCGCAACGACCTTCTTAGTCACAACTTTGTAAGATGCGGCTTCAACCCATTAAGTGAAGTAGTCGATAGCCACTAAAATAAACCGATGCCCATTTGAAGTGGTGGGCTCGATCGGACCAATGACATCCATTCCCCAAGCAGCAACGGGCCAAGGTGAGCTTCTTGCATTAAGCTCATTTGGTAGCACTTTTATCATGTCTGCATGTACTTTACATTGGTAGCACTTTTGAACATACCGAATGAAATCCGTTTCCATGGTCATCCAGAAATAGTCGGCCTTGAGTATTTTCTTGGCCAAGACAAAACCATTCATATGCGAGCCGCAAGTCCCGGCATGTTTGTCCTCTAGCAACTTGGAAGCTTCTTTTGCGTCGACATACTTTAATAGTCCCAGATCAGGAGTTCTTCTATATAAGGTTACTCCACTGTGGCAGAAATGATTGGACAACCTCCAAATCGTGCATTTCTGAGTATGGTTTGCATGCTTCCGATACTCTCCTTTTGCCAAATAGTCTTTGATATTGTGGAACCAAAGCTTCTTATCTGTTTCTTATTCAACATGAGCACAATATGCCAGATGATTATGGATCCTTACTGTGATAGGATTGATGAAGCTCTTGTCTGGATGTTGTATCATTGATGACAAAGTGGCTAATGCATCAGAAAACTGATTTTGAATTGTGGGGACACGCTGAAACTCTATCTTCATGAATCATTTATTCAATTCCTGCACATGGTGTTTATATGGAAATATCTTGGAATTCTTGGTAGCCCATTCTCCTTGTACTTGGTGCACAAGCGAATCCGAATCGCCGATTACTAGCAGTTCCCGAATGTTTATGTTAACAACTATGTTGAGACCTAATATGCATGCTTTGTATTTCGCCATGTTGTTTGTGTAGGGGAATTTGAGTTTCGTAGATACCGGATAATGTTCACCAGTTTCTGATACCAAGCCGACTCCAATGCCGACTCCTTTGAAGTTTGCCGCTCTGTCAAAGAACATTCTCCAACCATCGTAGGCTTCAGCAATGTCTTCCCCTATAAATGATACCTCTTCATTGGGAAAATACATTTTCAAGGGTTCGTATTCTCCTCCCACATTTCAGCAAGGTGGTCTAACAGTGTTTGTCCCTTGACTACTTTCTGAGTTACATAGACAATGTCGAATTCACTCATCAAGATTTTCCAATTAGCCAGCTTTCTAGTGGGCATGGGCTTCTGAAAGATATACTTCAAGGGATCCATTCTCGATATGAGATATGTTGTATAGGCATATCAGTAGTGTCTCAGCTTCTGAGCTATCGAGGTCAAAGCACAACAGGTACGTTCCAGCAAAGAGTACCGTGCATCATAAGGAGTGAACTTCTTACTCAAGTAGTAGATGCCCTGTTCTTTTCTCCCTGTCTCATCATGCTGCCCCAGAACGCAGTCGAAAGCTCTATCCAGCACTACAAGGTAGAGTAGTAGTGGTCTACTTGGCTCGAGCGGGACCAAGACTGGTGGTGTTGATAAGTACTCCTTGATTAAGTCAAAGGACTTTTGACAATCCTCGATCAAACTAGTTGCAGCGTCTTTCTTCAACATCTTGAAAATCGGCTCACATATTACTGTGGACTGTGCTATGAACCGGCTGATGTAGTTAAGGCATCCTAGGAAACTCATCACATCTTTCTTGATTTTTGGCGATGGTAACTCTTGGATGGATTTGACCTTAGATGGGTCCAATTCTATTCCCCGGCGGCTGACGATGAATCCCAATAGCTTTCCGGCAGGAACCCCGAATGCACACTTTGCGGGGTGTAGATTCAGGTTGTACTTCGCAATCTGTCGAAGGATTTCCTCAAATTTGTTATATGATATGTGGCCTTCTTGGATTTTATGATAACATCATCCACATACACCTTTATATCCTTA
This sequence comes from Nicotiana undulata, assembly GCA_005239495.1. NCBI lineage: Eukaryota > Viridiplantae > Streptophyta > Magnoliopsida > Solanales > Solanaceae > Nicotiana > Nicotiana undulata. Next base: position 18,200 of record ML299069.1, read on the forward strand.
TGTATCATGTCACGAAAAATAGTAGTCATGGACCTCATGTAGGTGGCCCCAGCATTCTATAGGCCGAACAACATCATATTGTAACAGTACACCCATATGGTGTAATGAAAGCTGTTTTCTCAGCGTATTCCTCGTCCATCCAGATATGATGGTAACCGGCGAAACTATCCACAAAATACTGGAGTTCATGCTTGGCACAATTGTCGATTGAGATTTATATATTTAGTGGGAAGTCATCCTTCGGGCTGGCTCTGTTGAGATCCCGATAATCGACACAGACTCTAACTTTCCCATCCTTCTTCGGAACTGGAACAATGTTGTTTAGCCAAGTTGGATATTCAACTACACTGAGGACCTTGGCTTTGATCTGCTTAGTTACCTCCTCTTTGATTTTCAGGCTCATATCAGGCTTGAATTTCCTGAGTTTCTGCTTCCCTGGCGGACACATTGGGTTTGTGGGAAACTTGTGGGCCACAATGGATGTACTTAATCTGGCCATATAGTCGTATGACCATGCAAAGATGTCTGCATACTCTTTCAAGAACTGAGTGTACTCCTCTTTCTCTGACGGCGACAAGTGGATGTTGATGCGGGTCTCCTTGATGATTTTGGAATCTCCCAAGTTGACTATCTTAGTTTCGTCCAGGTTGGAATTACGTTATCTTCTCTTTCTCTGATGATCTCCTCAGGTATTGCATCTTCTTCTTCTGAATCACTATTCTTTTGTTGCGTTGTCTCGTTACATGTCACAGTTTTCGGTTCATCAAAATAGGAAATTGTAATGTTGTATGGATAAAGATACGAGAGAAAAGTGGTAATAATAAACATCAATTTATTGAAAGCGTTAAACAAAAGATTTTAAATAACGTTTTTGGAACATCAGAAATATTATTTAAAACAAAATGCAAAAGGGAAATCATTTTTCTAGAAAAGCAAAAATAAATAATGTTGTTAGCCTTGCCACCCCGGACTCGTCGATCCCTCGATGGTCTGGCAGTCCAGTTCTTGAGGAATGCTCCTCTCTCCACAACTTGGATAGTAGGGCCTTCCTCCTTTTCCTCCTCAATAAGGACACAACAATCCATGTCATCATCCTCCAAGAATGGGTTCTGTAATGCCGCCAACGCTTCTTCTTCCTCTGATCCCCATATGATATCGGCCTGATGGAAAGTCTGACTCAGGTGTGGAACAGGCTGCTCAAGTTGATAGTATGGACCACGCCACGGTGGTGACCAATCTTGATTTTCTTTCCAAATCTATTGGTATCCCAGCCCAATAGTGGTACCATGGCGCTTTGGCTGTATTGGCTTTGACCTATCTTTCTTGATTGCGTTAACCCGTTCAATATGATGGTAGGTTTCTCCACCTAACCTTTTTTTGTTTTCAATCACCGGGATAGTCTGACTAGTGTAAATGGGGTTGCTCCTATCTCCATGAATAATTACTTCCTGGTGGTTCCACTCGAACTTCACAGCTTGAAACAGAGTTGATGCTACGGCCCCAGCGGCATGTAGCCATGGCCGTCCTAACAACAAATTGTAGGAAGCTGAAATATCAAGTACATGAAACTCAACATCAAACCATGTAGTACGCATTTGCAGGCAAATATTAGTCTCACCAATAGTATCCCTTTGTGACCCATCGAATGCTTTCACATTCATAGTTCCCTCTCGTATCTCATGCATGCCTTTGCCCAACCTCTTTAACATTGTCAATGGGCAAATGTTGAGGCTGGATCCTCCGTCAACCAAAACTCTAGCGATAAACTTATCTTCGCATTGCACTTTGATGTGCAGTGCCCTGTTGTTATTCAAACCTTCAGGTGGCAGCTCGTCCTCGTAGAAGGTGATTTTGTGGCTTTCAAGCACCTGCCCTACCATATTGGCCATTTCTCCACCAGTGATGTTGTTTGGCTCATATGCTTCACTCAACACCTTCAATAGAGAGTTCCTTTGTGTCTCAGAATTTTATAGCAGCGACAATATAGATATCTGAGCGGCAGTTTTGTTCAAATGATCAACGACAGAGTACTCCCTCGCCTGTACTTTCCTCTAGAGGTCATCTGGGCCAGTTTCAATAACGGGCGGTTTGCTGGAGGCCTACTTACTAGATTCTCCTGAATGTTCTGGCATATAAACCCTTCTTGTAAAGACCCGTAAAATATCATGTCTAAAATAATGCCCGAATAGGTCCCTATGTTGTTATAACTATATAAATTCTTCAAATGGACCTATGTTGAGTTAAAAAGTACCCCGGAATTTGAAAGAAAAGATTTTCCAGGTATTTTGCGTTATGCGACGCGCTATGCGATCGCATAAGAGATATGCGGACCGCATAGTAGTCGCATACCTGGACAGGCTACTGTCCAAATAGAGGACATCTATGCGGTCCAAAATCTAACATCATCCAATTGCTTTGTCCAAAATCGCTCAAGCACGGAAATTTTCGAATCCCTTCCCTAGAAATAACATGGCCCAGAAAGGTGACTGATTCTAGCCAAAACTCACATTTTGAAAACTTTGCATACAACTGGTGCTGATGAAGAGTCTGCAGAACTGCCCTGAGGTGATTAGCATGATCTTCCTAACTTCGCGAATAAACAAGGATATCATCAATGAAGACTATCACGAAGGAGTCAAGAAACGAATTGAAAACCCGATTCATAAGATCCATAAAAGTAGCTGGGGCATTGGTTAACCCAAAAGAAATTACCAGGAATTCAAAGTGCCCATAACGAGTCCTGAAGGCGGTCTTAGGAATATCCTGCTCCCTGATCTTTAACTGGTGGTACCCTGACCGTAAATCAATCTTTGAGAAGAACCTAGCACCTTGTAACTGATCGACCAAATCATCAATCCGAGGCAGTGGATATTTAATCTTGATGGTGACCTTGTTGAGTTGTCGATAATCAATACACATTCGAAGCGATCCATCTTTCTTTCTGACAAAAAGAACCGGTGCGCCCCAAGGCGACACACTTGGCCGAACGAAACCCTTTTCTAATAGATCTTTCAATTGCTCCTTTAATTCTCTCAATTCTGTTGGCGCCATTTTGTAAGGTGGAATAGATATTGGTTGCGTATCTATCAATACATCAATCCCAAAATCGATCTCTCTATCTTGCGGAATTCCAGGAAGCTCCTCTGGAAACACTTCAAGAAACTATTCACAACCGGTACGGACTCGGGAACAAGCACCTCTGAAGTGGTGTCCGCAACCCGGAACAAATGATATATGCATCCTTTCATGATCATCTTGGAGGCTGTAAGATAGGAACTAAACCTGCCATTCGGCAGAACATCACTCCATTTCCATTCAATAACGGGCTCGTTAGGAAATTCGAGCCTCATAATTCTGGTTCGGCAGTCGAGTTTAGCAAAGCACGAATAAAGCCAATCCATTCGCACGATTACATCAAAATCTAACATCTCCAACTCAATAAGATCGGTCGTGGTATCTAGACCACACACCGTAACAACACAATTCCTATAGACTCGCGTGGCCGTAATAGAATCACCATTCAGAGTCGACACTGACAATGGCTCATGAAGCTGTTTGGGTTCTATCCCAATACTTGAAGCAATACGTGGAGTAACATATGACAAAGAGGACCCCGGATCGATAAGAGTATAAACATCAAGCAATTGGACAGTCAGAATACCTGTGACAACATCTGGAGAAGCCTCCGCACTCAGACGACCACTCAAAGCATAGAACTGACTGGGTCCCCCTTGACCCCGTGCTCTATCCCTAGCTGCACCATGCCCTGGTGGAGCTGGAGGGCGTGCTGAAGATGTAGCGGCTGAAGAACTGGACGGCAGAGCAGTGCCCCTACCTCAGCCGTGACTGGGCGCACGACAATCCTACTTGATATGACCTCTCACTCCGCATCTATAGAATATCGGAATATCCAAGTAACATGGATCAGAATGGAACCTCCCACACTTAGGGCATGAGGCCCTCCGCTGCTGCTGAAACCTCCCACCAGAACGACCTGACTGATGGAAACTCCTGCTATCTGAACCGGGCACAAAGCAACCTCCCCGCTAATAACTGTGCCCTGATGGCGGCGCACTGGCTGAGGACTGAGCATAGGATTGAGATGGCGTTGATGACCCTCTCCCAAGGGACGTTCTCCCACCTCCAACTGAGCTCCCAGGGTTGCCTGCTGACCGGGCCCTACTACTACCCTCTCTCTCCATCCTTATTTTTAATTTCCAGGCCTCCGTCTCCTGGGCAAAACCCACAGTCTTACCATAGTTCATATATGAATGCAAAGCAGCTGTAGCAGCCTCATTGACAACCAAAAGACCAAGGCCATGAACAAACCGACGAACTCATGTGGCCCTGCTTAAGGACCTCAAACTCTGCAGCACGGGATGCCATAACCTCGGCAGGTAAGAAATGATCCATGAAAGCGTCTACAAACTCGACCCACCTCGCCGAAGGGCTCCCATCTCCACGGGAACTCTCCCACATCTCAAACCATGTATATGCTTCTCCCTTTAGACGATAGGAAGCTAACTCAACTCCCTCTGTTTCAGTAGGCTTCATAACCTGGAGGGTCTTGTACATTTAATCTACGAAATCTTGAGGATCGGCCTCTGGGTCGGTGCCTGTGAACTCTGGAGGGGCTAACCGCAGAAACTGGTTGACCCTAGAACCTCAAGAATCCCCTTGCTCGCTAGAGGACGCATGGGCAGTCTGAGATATTTCGTCCTGGGAGGCCACTAACTGAGTCAACATCTGGATAGCTCCCTTAAGGTCCCCATCAGAAATACTGGGATCGGAAACTGGAACTGAGGAAGGGTCTGGAACATCAGCGGGAGGGATTTCAGTACCCTCCGCTAGAGCAGTAATAGGGATAGACTGGCCTGGCATGGAGGAGTCAGGAAAATTCAAGGTCGGGGAATCATTCTCACCCGAACCATCAGATAAAGGATGTATGGACACACTCGGGGTGGCATTGGCTTCTAGTCTTAGTCGAGCTCTCTTCTTGGGTGCCATTTACTGAAAATTAGGACAATGCACGTATTAGATAGAGACATTCTCACCTTTCACTTCATCGCACGATACAGAGTAACAATGAAAGGGTATTTTCCTAAATGTCCATGCAGCCCCCTAATTATGGATGTGGTCGACAACACACCGATAAGAAGGTCTCTACTAGACACGGCTCCGAGACATCCTAGGACACTTTTAAAACCTTAGGCTCTGATACCAAGTTTGTCACGCCCCAAAATCGAGGGACGAGACCGGCGCCTAACCGGATGAACCCAGTCAAGAGGACCTGGATTGCCTTTCCTACCCAACGTATTACCCCGTGTTCATAACATACATTATTTCATGTGAGTTAGCCGAATTTAGATTCAAAGTACATTTTACAACACAATTCCAGTTTTCCTCTTTTAGCATTTCAACGATTGATATCCAAACATACATAACTTTTCAAAACAAACCACAGTTTCTGAGTGCGTAAAGTTACTACCCAAAAATACATATATACTATACACCCACATCATGTCTACGGAGCCTCAAAGAATACTAGGGGTTTTACATAACTGTCGGCAACAAGGTCCCGTCTATACCTTTACAACATAAGCAAAAAGAGGGTGGCATAATCTACACACGGACCCGAGGAGAAGAGGTGCTCACCACAACTGCTGAAGAGATGAAGAGGAGGCACCACTAACGGCGGGCTGAGCTATCTGCTATGGAACCACCTACATCCATATAAAAGATGTGGCGCCCCCGGCAAAAGGGACGTTAGTACTGTGTAATAGTACTAGTATGTATGATCAAACTTTACCCTAAGTACAATCAAGCAATACACGGATAGAGACATTTAATAGAACCAACCAGTATTGCACAGAAACATAAATAACCCAAAATCAAGAGTTTCACAGATTCTCCTTTCAATACCACCATATTCAAGAGTTTCACAGATTCTCATTTCAACATAACCACATTCCATCCTTATTACCTCGGCCACCCTTGTTGCGTCGGCCACCCTTATTACGTCACTCACCCTTATTACCTCGTCCACCCTTATTACCCCGTGTTGCGACGTGCAACCCGATCCCACCAGGCAATCACATTTCATAACAACAATCACCAACAGTTAAATCACAAGGATCTGCATTACAAGGAACACAAGTTCATATCAACAATTCACCATACGGTCTCAAGGCACAATGATTCTCACCAAGTAGTAATTCATGTACACGGAGTTGCCATAATCGTCCAACTCAATTACATCATTTCACAATACCCTTTTTCATTACTTACCACGCACGATTTGTTTTAGTCATTATATACATTCCCACACTTGGGCACATTAACATTCTTTCATTCATTAACACATACTTTCATATCGATACCCTCAAGCATTTACGAGCTTGCACATAATAGGCACAACAAACAACTTTTCACAATCTCAACTAGCATAGTAGTCAACAAGAAATTCAGGGAGTGAAATATTACGCATCAACACAATTGAACAGTCAATTCACATATTCTCAAACAAGGTACACATACTGTATGCTCGGACACCAACAAGAGAATTCTACAAAGATTAAAGTTAGCCATACATACCTTGTGTCGAATTTTCCCCTTTTAATTTCTATCACAAATCACCGGACCGTCAAGCAACGTCAATCTAATTCATAATGTAACACATTCATCTTAGAATTGGGAATCATGAACACAATTCGAACTCGCTATGGCATTTTATCGAATGTTATGTCACCCCTTACATTACCAACCCCTTCTTTGTGAATATTTACTCTAACCCACTTCTCTTTACTATATTGTGACAATAAATGAACATGCATGGAAGGTTATTCACTTTCATCTTCAAGGGCCCATTTAGGGGAGTTCTACCATTAACAAAAAATCTGGAAATTTAAGGGAAATGGGGTAGGGACTTTACCTGTTAGAATGAAGAAGAAGATGACAGTAACTCAAACATTTCCGGGCTTGAGCGATTTTGGACAAAGCAATTGGATGATGTTGAAACTCTCTCTCTCAAGAACTCTCTTTTTCTCTCTATATTCTTAGTCAGAAAATTGTTAAAAATGAAGGGGAGGGGTGTTTTATTGAACAGGGGGTCGGGTTTTAAAATTAGAAATTAGGAGCCCCGACACGGAATGCGGTCAGGAATGCGATCGCATTCCTGCTATGCGGTCCGCATTCCTGTCGCATAATGGCCCTAAAATATGGGCCAAAACTAGAAATAATCTGCCTAGGTATGCGACCACTATGCGGTCCGCATACCTGTTATGCGGTCGCATAGTGCGTCGCATAACCTCCCTAGCAAAAACCATGGGGCAAGAATACGATAGCTATGGGGTCTGCATTCCCAAAATGCAATCGCATTCTGGGTCGCATAGTTGTCCTCCATTTGGACAGTAGCCTATCCAGGAATGCGACCATTATGCGGTCCGCATACCTGTTATGCGATCGCATAGCGCGTCGCATAACGCGCAATACCTGGAAAATCTTCTCTTTCAAATTTCGGGGTACTTTTTAACTCAAAATAGGTCCATTTTAAGAATTTCTACAGTTATAACAACACAGGGACCTATTCGGGCATTATTTTAGACATGAAATTTTGCGGGTCTTTACAAAATCAGCAGTCTTTTTCAGATCCATCACCTTTAGCAATCCCCTACCACTGCGATTCTCTTGCACCAACAAACCAGGGTTGTCCTAATGTAGCCCAGCGAATCCCCCTATTTCTTTTAGGAGCGGGTCATTTCTATGTTCCCAAAGCGAAACAAAGAACTTTCACTATCCCAGAACATGGTTGCAGCTTCAATCAACATATTGTTTGGCTGGATGTCTAACAGAGAATGAAAATTTCCCATAACGTTCTTCACATGTTTCTTGTCACTTGAGGAAAGATTTTTCCACCAATCCAGTAGCAGTGGTGGTATGTTACGGACCATGCCGAACCTGGGGACCTCGTGCCTTATTTTCTGCAAAACAAGTAAGGTTAGGCCATTTCCCCCTTCCTGATTTGACTATTTATACATCCATGATTAGCACGTTAGCACTTAGTTCTCCAAATTAATGCACAAAATGTGGTTGAGTCTGTTGGGATTATGGAAAACCCGGTGGACTTTTGGACAAGGTTTGTCTTAAAGGGTTATTATGTGGACAACATATTAACCCGGCTAGGTTTCACCATGATGCATGTATAATTATAATCAAATTAAGGTTTCTATGAGGGTCTAGACTGGTACCCTCAAGCGGAAAACTTGATGGGTAAAGGCACGGTGCCGTCGATTGCACCGCTGATCGACTAGTATTACCGCAAATAAGCCTTTCCGAATTTAAAGGGTGATATATAGGAAGGGCGGAAACACACAGCAAGCATTGCTATAGGATTGATTACACACGAGTGGAGTATGATGTTGAGCATGATTTATGCAATACTAAATAGCACGTTGTCACGTATTTGCACGTCAAAATGATAAATGTGGTATTTAATAATTGAAAGATGTTTAAGAAAGAAAACAAGGAGACAAGTCAGTTTCTTATAGTAAAGAAAATCATAAATGCTTAAAAAATAGACAATTAAGTTCACATAAAGGTGAAAGGGGAAGGGTTTGCACGTAATAACAGCTAAAACATGCTTTAGACTAATTAACAAATAACAAGTTTGTCATTGTAAGAGTCTAATTATCCCGCAGAAGAGTCGCCATGCTCTCGCACCCCCTTTTTCCTCGCGGACTTCGGGTTTTGAAATTTTTGGGACAACTCATTTCCTTTTGGGATGTGGCATGGAATTTGAAGAGTCGCCACCTTACGGATTAAGGTGTGTTAGGTCACCTAAAGCAAATAACTCATAAACCGGTTTACTTTACCAGAGATTCGGTAAGGGCTCGAAATTACCTTGAGGGAAAGGTGTTAGGCACCCTCGAGGTCCACAACGGTGGGTCCCGACCAAACTCAATTTAAGCGAATTAGTCATAAAGCAATTTAAGCAAATAAAGATTATTTTAAAATGGGAATTAAAGTGATCTTAAGTTTATTAGCCAATAGGATCACTTCTATGCAATACTCGGTAACCTTCTCCAAATAGAGGGGTTACACGTAGCATTAGTGCATAAGTCATCATATCCTTTACTACCAAATAACCCTCCCCTTTTCAATTATTATCTAAGCATTCTAATAGCATCTGGTACGTATCCTATGCGTGCACTACCTTACCTATGGCCCTGGAGGTGTTTAGGACCTTTATTTAAGGTGGTTCTAGACTCACCTAATTTGCTTAAAAGGAAAAAACTAAGCGACAAACAAAAACAAGTAGGACTTTCACGTAAAGATCACCTGAGGGCTCATGTTTACCTCCACAAATAGGCAAACAAATGCACGTTTATTCAGACAAGCAATTTTGTTAAGGTGAGGCAGTGAATACCTATCAGTTTGCCTACCCATTTGTTATTACTTACTGAATATGGGCAGGTTTCAAGCAGAATGAAAATCACAATTTAGAACCTAGGATTTTAATTATCCTACAGGCTTGCCTAGGTGATAACCGGGCAGGATCCTATAGACATGATATTTAATCGTTAATCACACTAAACCAGTGATTAATTTAAACAGGAATATTTTACCTATTTAGACCCTATAGGCATGCTGTCTATTTGCTGTAATTGATTACAAGCATTATGACATAGAAATTGATTTTTTGCACTTCCCCTATATGCATGATATCTAAGTGTTGAAACTGTTTTTACATGTGTTTCCTATAAACATGATATTTAAGTGAGTAAGGCGTTAATCAATTGCCAAGCCAATTCAACATAGGAAATGCCTAGAAGCATGATTTCTAATACACACATGAAGGTTTTGAGAACATGATTATTAGTGCAGAATGGATAAACGACCTAGAAGCAGGATTTCTAGGATAAAAATTCAGTATAATGAGATAAACCCTATGAACATGGTTTTTAATGCAAATAAACAACATCAAAATAGCCTATGGGCATTATTTCTACCCGGATATGATAAATAATATATAAAATCCCTCCCTAGTTTTTACTAATAACCCCATATCTGTTTACTAAGATTATTATTACATGCCAAAATGAATTACGTGATAAAACCACTATACTATAGGGAGACTTGGAAGGCCCAAAAGTAAACCTGGAAGCTAGGCCTTCAATCAAATCAGGAGTACACAGTAGTTCATAATACCACAACTAGGCTTCTGGTGTGTCAAAGTTTCCATGGGCCTCAAGGACCCCAGGGAATGCTCACACCAGAATCGTTTCAAAGAACAATTTTTGTGAACAAGTTTGGAAAGGCTAGCCCCAGTGTGTCAGAGTTCGTAGGAGTCGCATGGACTCCTAGGCAGTGCTCACACTGGGGTGGAGGAGGGGACAAGACCCTAGATATCTAAGAGTAGGAGTTAAAAATTGAATATAAAAAAGTAGGAGATAGTTTTAGGAAAACTGTTTGGTTATTAAAAGTGAATAGAAACAGATTACAAGATTAGAACTACAAACAGGACCACATTTAGCAGGTTGAGTTCAAACATAACTCCCAGTATCTAATCAATCGCTAGGAACACAGGAATCATAGGCAGAATAGAGTCCAATTAAGTCAAACAAGGTTTTACATTGCCTGGGATTTACTTAGTTTATTAACTATTACTAAGTGAGCATATAGACATGTATCAAACAGGGAACAACATGTTGAAGCTAACTTACTAGTCAGACAATCATATAGAAAAGGGGTAGGGTAGTAGGGATTTAACATGCTAGTTGCAAGTGTCATGGGCAAAACAGGGACATGCTATCACATAGAACTAGACAAGTTAACAGGAGTTATGTCATGCTGGTCCAGAGAAACATAGAGCAAACAGAATCATGTTGAAGCACAAACCACACAGCCATATGGGACAAAGAGTTAACAAGACTAAAGCATACTGGTTGAAATAAACAAGAAACATATAATGTACATGCATATGTTGAGGTTCAGAGTGAACTAAACATGTAAGTCATGGAGAATAGGAACTGAAGCATAGTAGTTGAGAAGGAGATGGATAGGAGACCAGTATCAAAACAGAAGTATATTGAGAAACATATCATATAGAAGATATTATGATAACAGAAGTAGGGGCATACTGATTAAGAGGAGTGAACATGAAGAACAAAGGTCTAACTACATATGATAATAGAAGTAGTCATGTTGATTAAGAGCAGTAAACAGGAAAGACATAGGTTCAACTACATAGCATATTTCATAGAGTATGATAACAGTAATAAGAGCACACCAGTTAAGATATAGCAAGTAGGAAGGTGAAAGTAAGTAGAATCCAAAGGTCTAGTCTTGGCTTTCAGCCGGCTAAACAGTGCAACAAATAGAAGTAGGAGAACTACAGTTGAGAGTGTGAGTAATAATTTGTGTGTATGTAGATGCTTCTCTATGTGTTCGTGTGTTTGAAAAAAACCAGAATGGAGTTTATATAGCATTCACCAGAGAAGACAATTAAGGAAAGAAAATTAGAGTTTGCAAATAAGGCCAGAATCCAGGAAAGACCCAAAAATAGGGGGAATCAATTAACAACCCAGATTGGGGTTAAACAAGGCAATAAAATCACTCAAAGTCCATCTAGGATTCGGCTAAAGAAATAAAATCCCATAAATCTAGTTAATAAACTAATTAAGGCAAGTAGTACCAATTAGGAGTCACAAATAAGGAAAACTGGTAAAAAATCACAGAGAAGGATCAATCTCGGCAGGAAAATATAATTTTAACCGTGATAAATCAGCCAATCTCTTCTAATTGATAGAGATAAAAAATAATGGGCAAATATTGAAATAATTAGTGAAATAAGCAGAAACCCTTGGGTTTAGAACATAGGCATGAAAAATCAGTCGAACAAGTAAAGAAAATCATATTTAAACACTTAGAAACTTTAGAACCCTTTTGCAGAGAAACCCTAGTTTTAGAAAATCATTAAAATCAATTAATAATAAGGAAAAACATAAGGTTTATAAAGAAAAATACCAGATAAACTTAAATCATCTCAGAATTGCAAGGATCTAAATAGACTCAAGTAGAAAGAGATTAGGGTTTTGATGAATGGAACGAGGTGAGAAAAAATCCAGTTAAGAACCGGAGTTTCAAGAAATAAACGTAATGATAAAAATACTCACAAACATAGCGAAAAACACAAGGTATGTTCATCAAAAAGTGAAGAGCTTAGGTCGACTCTGAGTTGAGTCTCTTTGAGATTCTTTCAAACCACGAAGAAATCAAACAACCAGAAGAGGTAGGAGGCCGGCTAGGGCGTGATATCACAGGGAAACCCCATGGATTGGAGGGTTTACGGTGACGACGGCTAGGGTTAGGGGAGAGTCTGAGAGATATTACAAGAGAGAAAGGAAAAAGTGGCAGCGGAATTAGAAAAATGGGTAGGGTTTAGGGGTGTTAGGGGGTAATTAAAAAAGGTAATTGATCCTGGACCATTGATCTTTAGAGATCAATGACTAGGATTTGATCTGAGGGGGGTTAGGCGGGTTAGGAATTGGGTCAGGGTATTTGGGCTGTAAATTCAATTGGGCTGGGGGTAAAATTTGGGCTAGGTCCAAAATTAAAACAAAATTAAAAGAGGTTATTTGTTAAATACCCAATTATTTGATAAACAAAAATTATAAAAATAGATAATAAATTATAAAAATTGATATTGATGCATAAAAATAGTTTAAAGTAATTACTTAATATTGTGAAAATATAAAAAGCTATTTTCTGGTTAAATAATGTAATTATGCACACATTGGCTATTACTGCAAAGTTGTTGCAATTATAACCATAAAATGTAAGTGTGAATTCTCATGAAATAATTAAGCTTAGTATAAATATTGATGATAAAATTAAGTAATAAAATTATTATAAAACCATTTGTGATGCAATTAGTAATTATTTATATAATAAAAATACTACGATAAATTAATTAAAAGGCCTTTAAAAATGCAAAGATTATGGGAAAATATTAATTAATGCTCATGCATTATTTTGAAGATATATATATGCATTTTTGGAAGGAGTATAGGGAAAAATTGAGTATCAACAATTATTATACAAAAAGGGTTGCACGTCGCAACAGGCCCCATGGGCTTTATATATATTATTAATGGTATCGAGTTGCGCACAGTAACATGCCATAATGGCTTATATTAGTTCTTGGGTAGGATCCGCCTATCCGGAGTCTAACATACCAGTGGTGAGCGTAGTTTTTATTAATTCGTGATGGGATCGGGTTGTGTGCCGCTACAGGTACCGTACAATGCTGAGTGACTGAGTGTGCTGAGTGATTGAGCGTGATGAGTGGGAGTGAAAGATAGTAAGATTGAGAACTCTTAGAGTGAGAGTACATGAGTTCATCACTGTGATGCATTGCATTGACCTGTATACTTTACATATAGGAATAAAGATGCATTTGTGACATTCAGGACTTCACATGCACATTGGCATGTAGGCATAGATATGTACTTACCTATAAGAGATTGAAACATCTTATCAATTGTTGAAAAATTTTGGGAAAAATCACAGATTTCTGTCTTACTCATATTTTTGTGATTTCGGTGAAAGGTTTGGGTTTTACGGTTATATTTGAAAAGCACGCCTATTTTCTGTAACTGTGAACGAGTTGAGCATCATATATTTGATTTATTTCTTGTACTACTTTTATTATATTGTTATGAGTTGTTACTGGCTATTGGTGTTTGACTATGATCGTTGTCCAAGCTCGTCACCTCTGTCACGACCCAAATCTCGATTCAGGTCGCGATGGCGCCCAACAGCGAGGCTAGGCCAGCCAATATAGAAACACTAAGTGTTACCATTCCTTGTTACGCAAATTTCATCTTTTAAACAATTTTTAACAGAAATAAACATGATAATGGCGGTGATGTGAAATAAAAATGCAAGTGCGGAAAATCAATTAATAGGCATGTCGCATAACATATGTACAGCAGACAACCCAAAATATACACTACGTGTGTGTCAGGAACTAGTGTCACGAGTGCCACGGGCAACTACTGAATAAACAATGACTACAATATATACAGGGTCTCAGTCTGAATGAAATGGACAGAGAATATAACAAAAGAACTCCAGGGTGCTGCTAGGAAGTCGCTGGGAAAGCAGCTCACCGTGAAGTATGACCACGCTATCAATATCTAGCACCGGCCTGATAATCAGACGTACCAGCCTCCGCACCTGTACAGTCAATTACAGAAAGAAAAGAAAGTGCAGCATGAGTACATATTAAATAAATATGTACCTAGTGAGTATCCCGCCTAAACTCGAAGAAGTAGTGACGAGAGGTCGACTCGATACTCACTAAGGTCCAACAATAATAACATATGATAGAATATAATGAAATACAGTAGGCATGCCAGGGAAATAAGCAACAAGTACATATATATCAAAAGCAGAAACCCAATCAATTGCTGAACTAAACAATAAAGCACTTTCAAGGGTAAGACCACCGAACGATACAATAATCACAAATTCTTAGATCGTCGTGGCGTACGACCCGCTCCCATAAGGTACCTTCTACACTCGCCGTGGCGTACGGCCCGATCCAATATTCAGTTCAATTTCCTTCCAACACTGCCGTGGCGTACGGCCCGATCCCATATATTTCATAATTTCTCAACAATGTCGTGGCGTACGGCCCGATCCCATATACATATCACAATTACTTCTCAACACTGTCGTGGCGTACGGCCCGATCCCATATACATATCACAATTACTTCTCAACACTGTCGTGGCGTACGGCCCAATCCCATATATATATTCAACTACTTTCAGCACTCCCGTGGCGTACGGCCCGATCCCATATATATTCAATTACTTTCAACACTGTCGTGGCGTACGGCTTGATCCCATATATTTCACAATTTCTTTTCAACTCTGCTGTGGCATACGGCCCGATCCCATGTATATTCAATACTTACTTTCCACAACAAATTCCTTGCCATTCAACAATTTTTCCATAAAGCCTCAGAGAGATAACACTATGCAAAACATAATTTCATAGTACATATGGCATCACAATAAATTATATAAAGCATTACAAGAAAAACATATCAGGCATTACGAGAAAAACATATAAGGCATGATGTGGGCCTAACTACCCGGACATAACAATAATAGCCGCTACGTACGGACTCTCGTCACTTGGCGCGTACGTAGCCCCCAAATAATTTACACATAGCATATACATCACCTATGGGGACAATTCCCTCTTACAAGGTTAGAAAGGAGACTCACCTCGTGTCGAATCTACCCCTCGGACCACAATTTTCGCCCGAAACTCCGAACTCTACACCCGGGGACTCGCAACTAGCCAAAAGGTATACAATAACATCAATGCATTCACAATGCAGGAAATTACCCTTGTTATGTTACTAAAATCGCTATTCTTGAGAATTTCCAAATTCCAACCCCGGTCCCGCATATTCAAATTCAGAAAATTCTCGAAGGGATCATTCATCCATAGCCTAAGGATCATTAATGTGTGATTTCTACATAAATTCATGGCCTAAAACGGATAATAATAAAATCCTCAAGAACCCTAAAATTACTACCTAATTCTATTGTTTTAGATAATTTAATAGTGAATTTAACTAAGAATTAATGTTTGAAACTAGTAAAACTATGGAATTTACTTACCTCAATAACAGTGGTGGAAGGTCCGTTGAAGATCTCTCTAAAAACTTGAAGAGGGAAGATGAAAATGGAGGAAAAATGCTAAGTCCCGTATTTTATAAAACTGCCCAGGGATTCCTTAACTGCGATCGCGACAAGGGGCATGCGATCGCGAAGGCCAACTGGCCAGACCTCTGCGATCGCGGAAGAGGTCTTGCGATGGCGAAGGCCAACTGGCCAGACCTCTGTGATCGCGGCAGAGGTCCTGCGATCGCGAAGAACGAACTCACCCGGCCCAGACGCGACTCTATGCGATCGCGATAAAAGGCTGTGATCGCGAAGGTGTGGAACCCAGACCTCTGCGATCGCAAAGGGGAAGCTGCGATCGCAGAGAACAATCAACAGCCCAGCAAAATCCTTCTCCGCGATCGCAACCCACCTTCTGCGATCGCAGAGAAGGAAACCAGATAGCAGAAATTCTGGTTTTTCCAACTTAGCTCCCGGGGGTCTAAAACACACCCGAGCCCCTCGGGACCCCGTCCAAAAGCACCGGCAAGTCTGTATTCATGATGCGGACTCGCTCGAACTTCCGGAACCTGAATAACAACAACGAAACTCAGAATTCAACCCCAAAACCAAATTGAATGAAAACTTAAGAACTTTAAATTCTAGAATTCACTTCAATGCGCCGAACCGGCCTATACTACTCGGAATGACTTCAAATTTTGCAGACAAGTTATAAATATAATAACGGAACTATTCCCAGTCTCGAAATTTCATTCGGACCTCGGGAACATAAAATCACATTTCAAGACAAATTTCAAATTCTTTAAAAATCCTCAAAACTTCATTAACTCCAATTTTCTCATTTTTATCCGAAACCCGTCAAATCAAGTCCGTTTTTTACCAAATTTCAGAGATAACTTTCATAACACATATTGAACCTGTTCGGGGCTCCAAAAGCATAATACGGGCCCGGCAGCACAGGTTTCACATCAAGGTTCATGTTCATAAGCCTTCAATATTTTTCATAAAACAATTTTCTTTAAAAATTCATTTCTCGGGCTTGGGTCCTCGGAATTCGATTCCGGGCATACGCCCAAGTCCCATATTTTCCTACGGACCTTCCGGGACCATTGGATCACGGATCCGGGTCCGTTTACCAAAAATGTTGACCAAAGTCAACTTTATTCAATTAATTATCATAAATTAAACTCTTAATCAAGTTTTCACATAAAGGCTTCCCGGCTACGCGCCCGGGCTGCGCACGCACATCAAGGTGAGATTAATGGAGGCTTTCGGGGCCTCGAAACATAGTCATAATTAGATTTACATAAGACGGCCCCCTTTTTGGGTCATCACAATCTCCCCCTCTAAAACAAACGTTCGTCCTCGAACGAACGTAGAATCGTACCTGAAGTGCCGAATAGCTGTGGATACCTGCTCCGCATGTCCTCCTCGGACTCCCAAGTCGCCTCATCGACTGGTTGGCCCCTCCACTGGACCTTTACGGCAGAAATTCTCTTAGACCTCAACTGGCGGTCCTGCCTATCAATAATAGCAACTGGCTCCTCCTCGAAGCCCAACTTCTCATCTAACTGAATAGTGCTGAAATAAATCATGTGAGAGAAATCGGCATGATATCTACGGAGCATGGATACATGAAATACCGGATGAACTCTCGATAAGGCGGGAGGTAAAGCGAGCTCGTAAACAACCTCTCCAACTCGCCTCAACACCTCGAAAGGGCCTATAAACCTGGGGCTCAGCTTGCCCTTCTTCCTGAATCTCATAACGCCCTTCATCATCGAAACCTTCAACATAACCTTATCTCCCTCCATAAATGCTACATCACGCGCCCGCTGATCAGCGTAACTCTTCTGTTCTTGACTGAGCTGTGCGGAGCCTTTCCTGAATAATCTTCACCTTTTCCAAGGCATCTCTCACCAGATCTGTACCATATAGCTTGGCCTCGCCAGGCTCAAACCACCCAATCGGAGAACGACATCGCCGACCATATAAAGCCTCGAATGGAGCCATCTCGATGCTGGACTGATAACTGTTATTGTATGCAAACTCTGCCAAAGGCAAGAACTGGTCCCATTGATTGCCAAAATCAATCACAGAAGCCCTGAGCATATCCCCAAAATCTGAACTGTACGCTCCGACTGACCATCAGTCTGAGGGTGAAATGTTGAACTGAGATCTATCTGAGTGCCCATCTCACTGTGCAATGCTCTCCAGAAATGCGAGGTGAACTGAGGACCTCGATCTGATATAATGGACACCGGCACCCCGTGCAACCGGACTATCTCCCGAACATAAATCTAGGCCACCCTCTCCGTAGTATAAGTAGTAGCCACAGGAATGAAATGTGCCGATTTGGTCAATCTATCCACAATGACCCAAACCCGTCAACCTTCCGCAAAGTCTGAGGCAACCCAATCACAAAATCCATGGTGATGTGCTCCCATTTCCACTCAAGAATGGGCATCTGCTGAAATAGGCCTCCTGGCCTCTAGTGAACGTACTTGACCTGCTGACAATTGAGACACCTAGCCACAAACTGCACTATATCTTTCTTCATCCGCCTCCACCAGTAGTGCTGCTTCAAATCACGGTACATCTTTGTCGCACCCGGATGAACAGAATACCGAGAACTGTGGGCCTCTTCCAAAATTCTCTTCCTCAAGCCATCAATATTAGGAACACATAAACGGCCCTGGAGCCTCAAGACACCATCCTCGCCTAAAGTAACCTCCTTGGCCCTGCCTTGGACCACTGCATCCCGAAGCTCTGCAAGGCATGGATCATCAAACTGTCGAGCCTTAATCTCCCCCAACAATGAAGACTGAGCAACTACATGAGCCAAAACTCGACGAGGCTCTGAAAGGTCCAATCTCACAAGGCGATTGGCCAAGGACTGAATGTCCAAGGCTAAAGGTCTCTCCTCAGCTGCAATGTAGGCCAAGCTACCCATACTCGCTGCCCTCCTGCTCAAAGCATCTGCTACTACATTCGCCTTGCCCGGGTGATATAAAATAGTGAGATCATAATCTTTTAACAACTCAAGCCATCTTCACTACCTCAAGTTAAGGTCCCTCTGCTTAAGGAAGTACTGCAGGTTGCGGTGGTCAGTATAGACCTCACAAGATACACCATATAGATAATGCTTCCATATCTTCAAAGCATGAACAATTGCCGCCAACTCCAATTCTTGCACAGGGTAATTCTTTTCATGAACCTTCAGTTGTCGCGAAGCATAAGCAATAACCCTGCCATCCTGCATCAGCACACACCCCAACCCGACGCGTGAAGCGTCGTAATACACAGTATACATCCCAGAACCGGAAGGCAATGACAGAACTGGTGCTGAGGTCAAAGCTGACTTGAGCTTCTGAAAGCTCACCTCACACTCGTCGGACCACCGAAACGGGGCATTCTTCTGAGTCAATCTTGTCAGTGGGGCTACAATAGAGGAGAACCCCTCCACAAATCAGCGATAATAGCCTGCTAGGCCCAAGAAACTCCTGATCTCTGTAGCTAAAGTAGGACGCGGCCAACTCTGAACCGCCTCAATCTTCTGAGGATCAACCTTGATACCTTCTCCGGATACCATGTGCCCCAGAAATGCCACGGAATCTAACCAGAACTCGCACTTGGAGAACTTAGCATACAACTTCTGTTCCCGCAAGGTCTGGAGCACAACTCTCAAGTGCTTCTCATGCTCACCCAGGCTCCACGAATAAATCAAGATGTCATCAATGAAGGCGATGACGAAGGAATCAATATACGGCCTGAATACCTTATTCATCAAGTCCATGAACGCTGCTGGCGCATTAGTTAAACCAAAGGACATCACTAGGAACTCATAATGGCCATACCCGGTACGAAATGCAGTCTTCGGAACATCTGAAGGCCGAATCCTCAGCTGATGATAACCCGATCTCAAGTCAACCTTGGAAAACACTCGATCACCCTATGACTGATCAAACAAATCATCGATGCGCGACAGAGGATACTTATTCTTGATAGTAACCTTATTCAGTTGGCGGTAGTCAATGCACATCCGCATAGACCCATCCTTCTTCTTCACAAATAAGATTGGAGCACCACACGGCGACACACTCGGCCTGATGAACCCCTTGGCCAACAACTCCTCAAGCTGCTCCTTCAGCTCCTTAGGAGCCATACGATAAGGGGGAATGGAAATAGGATGGGTATCTAGAGCCAAATCAATACAGAAGTCAATATCTCGATCTGGAGGCATGCCTGGAAG
Source organism: Nicotiana undulata (assembly GCA_005239495.1). Taxonomy (NCBI): domain Eukaryota; kingdom Viridiplantae; phylum Streptophyta; class Magnoliopsida; order Solanales; family Solanaceae; genus Nicotiana; species Nicotiana undulata. Next base: position 38,156 of record ML299069.1, read on the forward strand.
ATCCGAAGGAAACACATCCGGAAACTCTCGAACAACAGGTACTGAATCAATGGTAGGCGATTCGGCGGTGGTGTCCCGCACATAAGCAAAGTAATCCAAACAACCCTTCTCGACCATATGCCGAGCCTTTATGAAGGAAATAACCCGGCTAGAGGCACTAACGGAAGAACCTCTCCATTTTAGTCTAGGCGACTTAGGCATGGCTAAAGTGACTGTCTTGGCATGGCAATCTAACACAACATGATAAAGAGATAGTTAATCCATGCGTAGGATAACCTCAAAATCAATCATATCCAGCAATAAAAGATCTACTCTGGTATCGAAACCGCAAAAAGTGACCACACAAGACCGGTAGACTCGGTCTACCACCACAGAATCACCTACAGGAGTGGACACATATATAGGAGAACACAAGGACTCACGAGGGGTATCTAGAAAATGAGCAAATAGTACAGAAACATATGAATACGTGGATCCTGGATCAAATAGTACCGAAGCCTCCCTACCACATAGATAATACATGTGATCACGGCGTCTGAGGCCACTGCATCTGATCTGGACAGAATGGCATAAAATCTAGTTAAGGCTCCTGAAGACTGAACTCCCCCAGAGTGAACAGGAACTAACTGGCCCCCTCCTGACTGGCCTCCCCCTCTAGGACAACCCCTGCCGACCTGTCCTCCACCTCGAGGCGGCCGGACTGCTGGTGCTAAACTCCTAGGCTGATAACTCTGTTGCAGTGCCTTTCCCCGATACCTGGGATAAAACCTCCATGTATGACCCGGCTCCCCACACTCGAAACAACCTTCTGGTGCTACAGCCCGCTGCCCGAAAGAGGAAGAACCCTGAATAGCCGGAGGGCGGTGTGAACCCTCTGGTAAGGCACTGAAATAGGAACTAGAGGATCTCTAATGATTAGAATAACTGCTGGGTGCACCCTGGGTGGATGATAGGAACGTTCTGGCATAGCGCCGAACTAAGGCCTCGCTGAAATACCCCTGGGAGGTAGTGGAGGTGCTGGATATAAAGGCATACTGAACTGGCCACCTCCGAACTAACCTCTACCCCTAGCTGGAGCACCCCTGAAGTAACCTGTGAACCTGGCCCCCTTGACCTGCTAACCTAGCTGACCCTGATCCTTGCTCCTCATACGGTAACCCTCAATCTGTCGACCTATCTAGACTACAAGCTGGTATGGGGTACACATCTCTACCTCTCTGGCCATAGAGGCCCTAATACCTGGATGCAAGCCTGCCACAAACCGCCGCACCCTCTCGGCATCGGTAGGCAATATCATAAGGGCATGGCGAGACAACTCAGAAAATCTAGCCTCATAATCAGTCACTGACATCTGCCCCTGCTCTAGTCGCTCAAACTGACCCCGTAGCTCCTCCCTCTCAGAAGGTGGAATGTATATGTCTAGAAATAGCTGAGCGAACTGATCCCAAGTGACAGTAGGAGAATCTGCTGGCCTGCTGAGAATATATGACTTCCACCACCTGCGAGCTCTGCCCTCTAACTGAAATGTGGTGAAATCCAATCCATGGGACTCCAAAATCCTCATGTTGTGCAGTCTGTCCCTGCACCTATCAATAAAATCCTGAGCATCCTCTCCCCGATCGCCCCCGAAGACTGGAGGGTGGAGTCGGGTCCATATATCTAACATCTTCTGTTGGTCACCCTCTGCGACTGGCCTGGGCTCTGGGGCTGCTACTAGGGGCTAAACCCCTCCCACGGGCGGTGTGCCCGGGGTATGACGTGATGCAGCTGCCTGACCTATGGCCTGAGCGGTAGGAGTCTGGACTCCCCCTCCCGCCTGAGAAGTAGCAGGGTCGGCTGGAAATAAACTAGCCTGAGACATAGTGTCCATGAATCTCAGCATACGGCCCATGACCTCCTGGAAGCCTGTCCCCGTCATGAAATCCACTGGAGCAGGTGCTACTGGAGGCACCTCATCCTGCTCCTCCATCATAGGGTCCTCTAGTGGTGCCACTGGCGTAGCTCTAGGATGCCCTCGTCCCCTGCCTCGAGCAGGTGCTCTGCCCCTGCCTCTACCCCGACCTTGGGCAGCCGGGGTGACAGCCTCTCCCGGACCAGGAACATTGGATGCATGCTTCCTCACCATCTGTGAGAGAATAGAAGAATAAGTTTGAGTACATCATAGACTTCACGACAAGATATGAATAAAGGGAAGTTTCCTAACACCCCATAGCCTCTTGAAGATAAGTACAGACGTCTCCGTACCGATCCGCAAGACTCTACTGGGCATGCCCATGACTCGTGAGACTTACGTGAACCTAGGGCTCTAATACCACGTTGTCACGACCCAAATCTCGATTCAGGTCGCGATGGCGCCCAACGGCGAGGTTTGGCTATCCAATGTAGAAACACTAAGTGTTACCATTCCCCGTTAGGCAAATTTCATCTTTTAACCAATTTTTAAAAGATATAAACATGATAATGGCGGAGATGTGAAATAAAAATGCAAGTGCGGAAAATAAATAAATAGGCATGTCGCATAACATATGTACAGCAGACAACCCAAAATATACACTACGTGTGTGCCAGGAACTAGTGTCACGAGTGCCACGGGCAACTACTGAATATATAATGACTACAATATATACAGGGTCTCAGTCTGAATGAAATGGACAGAGAATATAACAAAAGAACTTCAGGGTGCTGCTAGGAAGTCGCCGGGAAAGCAGCTCACCGTGAAGTATGACCACGCTATCAATATGTAGCACCGGCCTGATAATCAGACGTTCCAGCCTCCGGACCTATACAGTCAAGTACAGAAAGAAAAGAAAGTGCAACATGAGTACATATTAAATAAATATGTACCTAGTGATTATCCCGCCTAAACTCTAAGAAGTAGTGATGAGAGGTCGACTCGATACTCACTAAGGTCCAACAATAATAACATATGATAGAATATAATGAAATGCAGTAGGCATGCCAGGGAAATAAGCAAGAAGTACATATATATCAAAAGTAGAAACCCAAACAATTGCTGAACTAAACAATAAAGCACTTTCAAGGGTAAGACCACCGAACGATACAATAATCACAAATTCTTAGATCCGCTGTGGCGTACGACCCGCTCCCATAAGGTACCTTCTACACTCGTCGTGGCGTACGGCCCGATCCCATATTCATTTCAATTTCCTTCAAACACTGACGTGGCGTACGGCTCGATCCCATATATTTCATAATTTCTCAACACTGTCGTGGCGTACGGCTCGATCCCATATACATATCACAATTACTTCTCAACACTGCCGTGGCGTACGGCCCGATCCCATATTCATTTAAATTTCCTTCAAACACTGACGTGGCGTACGGCTCGATCCCATATACATATCACAATTACTTCTCAACACTGCCGTGGCGTACGGCCCGATCCCATATATATATTCAATTACTTTCAGCATTGTCGTGGCGTACAGCCTGATCATATATATATTCAATTACTTTCAACACTGTCGTTGCGTACGGCCCGATCCCATATATTTCACAATTTCTTTTCAACTGTGTCGTGGCGTACGGCCCGATCCCATGTATATTCAATACTTACTTTCCACAACAAATTCCTTGCCATTCAATGATTTTTTCATAAAGCCTCAGAGGAATAACACTATGCAAAACATAATTTCATAGTACATATGGCGTCACAATAAATCATATAAAGCATTACAAGAAAAACATATCAGCCATTACGAGAAAAGAATATAAGGCATAATGTGGGCCTAACTACCCGGACATAACAATAATATCCTCTACGTACGGACTCTCGTCACTTGGCGCGTACGTAGCCCCCAAACAATTTACACATAGCATATACATCACCTATGGGGACAATTCCCTCCTACAAGGTTAGAAAGGAGACTCACCTCGTGTCGAATATACCCCTCGGAGCACAATTTGCGCCCGAAACTCCGAACTCAACACCCGAGGACTCGCAACTAGCCAAAAGGTAAACAATAACATCAATGCATGCACAATGCGGGAAATTACACTAGTTATTTTACTAAAATCACTATTCTTGAAAAATTTCTAAATTCCAACCCCGGTCCCGCATGTTTAAATTTCGAAAATTCTCGAAGGGATCACTCACCCATAGCCTAAGGATCATTAATGTGTGATTTCTACTTAAATTCATGGCCTAAAACGGATAATCACAAAATCCTCAAGAACCCTAAAATCACTACCTATTCTATGGTTTTAGATAATTTAATAGTGAATTTAACTAAGAATTAATGTTTGAAACTAGTAAAACTATGGAATTTACTTACCTCAATAACAGTGGTGGAAGGTCCGTTGAAGAGCTCTCTAAAAACTTGAAGAGGAAGATGAAAATGGAGGAAAAATGCTATGTCCCGTATTTTATAAAACTGCCCAGGGATTCCTTAACTGCGATCGCGACAAGGGGCATGCGATCGCGAAGGCCAACTGGCCAGACCTCTGTGATCGCGAAAGAGGTCCTGCGATCGCGAAGGCCAACTGGCCAAACATCTGCGATCGCGGCAGAGGTCCTGCAATCGCGAAGGACAAACTCACCCGGCCCAGACGCGACTCTATGCGATCGCGATAAAAGGCTGCGACCGCGAAGGTGTGGAACCCAGACCTCAGCGATCGCAAAGGGGAAGTTGCGATCGCAGAGAACAATCAACAGCCCAGCAAAATCCTTCTCCTCGATCGCAACCCACCTTCTGCGATCGCAGAGAAGGAAACCAGATAGCAGAAATTCTAGATTTTTCAACTTAGCTCCCGGGGGCCTAAAACACACCCGAGCCCCTTGGGACCCCATCCAAAAGAACCGGCAAGTCTGTATTCATGATACGGACTCGGTCGAACTTCTGGAACCTGAATAACAACAACGAAACTAAGAATTCAACCCCAAAACCAAATTGAATCAAAACTTAAGAACTTGAAATTCTAGAATTCACTTCAATGCGCCGAACTGGCCTATACTACTTGGAATGACTTCAAATTTTGCAGACAAGTTATAAATGACATAACGGAACTATTCCCGGTCTCGAAATTTCATTCGGACCTCGGAAACATAAAATCACATTTTAAGCCAAATTTCAAATTCTTTAAAAATCCTCAAAACTTCATTAACTCAAATTTCCTCATTTTGGTCCGAAACCCGTCAAATCAAATCCGTTTCTTACCAAATTTCACATATAACTTTCATAACACATATTGAACTTGTTTCGGGCTCCGAAATCATAATACGGGCTCGGCAGCACAGGTTTCACATCAAGGTTCATGTTCATAAGCCTTTAATATTTTTCATAAAACAATTTTCGGACTTGGGTCCTCGAAATTTGATTCTGGGCATACGCCTAAGTCCCATATTTTCCTACGGACCTTCCGGGACAGTCGGATCACAGATCCGGGTCCGTTTACCAAAAATGTTGACCAAAGTCAACTTTATTCAATTAATTATCATAAATTAAACTCTTAATCAAGTTTTCACATAAAGGCTTCACGGCTACGCGCCTGGGCTGCGCACGCACATCGAGGTGAGATTAATGGAGGCTTTCGAGGCCTCGAAACACAGTCATAATTAGATTCACATAAGACGACCCCCTTTTTGGGTCATCACAACTTCTTTCAACCTAAGGTTAGGATTCTTTCTTATTGAGTACAATGTCGGTTGTACTCATACTACACTTCTGCACCTTGCGTGCAGATTTTGAAGTTGCTATTTCAGTGTTTGGCAAAAGCTGTTGGTGAAGATGAACTTGCATTTCTAGTGGTAGCTGCCTCTTGTTCATGGTAGCTTTATATTTATAATTATTTATTTATGTACATTTCAAACACATGACGTATTTATTTCATACTAGTTTTGTAAACTCCAAATCTTAGAAGCTCATGATTTTTACTACCAATACATGGTGATTCTTTGTATACGAGTTCTTTTATATTATCTTTATTTCCTCAATAGATCTCATGTGAAATTGGATTATTGTTAAATTGGCTTACCTAAGTGGTTGGGTTAGGTGCCATCACGGCTAGCTGGATTTTGGGTCTTGATAGCCGATCAAGTCTATGGTCGATTATGCGATCTACGGATTGATTCCGCGGTCACACATTGGACTGCAGAATCTACTCCCAAACTTTTCCCTTGCTGAAATGTGACGGATATGCGATCCACAAAATTGTTGTGCATTCCCAAAAGTTTCCACTACAGACATGTGACGTATATATGGTTAGATCCGTGATGGTTTTGCGCTCACCTGAACTGATCCGCTATCATGAAATGGACAATAGAGATGCCAATTCCTACAAATTTTCCACCAACTCCACAATGCATTGCACAACATTCCAAACACACTTTCCTACCTCAACACCATAAAACCTCAAATTCATGGCAAACTTTTACGGGGCCTTACGGATATATAGTCATATTATGAATTTAAATGATTTTAAATCATGCTTAACAAGTCATTTACATATTATACGACATCATATAAGTACAAGGTATAATAGATTTGATTTTCTGGAGGTAAGTATCCCCATAGGGTCACCCTCTCATTTTCCTTTTTACAGTGTACACACGGTTATTGAGGAAAACTGATCAATGATTTGGTATGATTATGGAAATTATGAGGAAAAGTTTGTCTGTGTTTGATTTGGTTATTGCATTTCGTAATTTCATTGGTTGTTTACCTGATTTAATTGCATATCTCCTTTGTATGTTGGATTATTGACTGAGCAGGGTATATTAAGAGGTTACGTGCACCAAGGTAGTGCTTTCTATATTTATGACTTGCTTGTATTATTGTTCTGTACTGGTTTACTTGATGAATTGTACAAGTTTTTAGCAAGTATAATTTATAATTATTGCTTATATTATCTCGTCGAGGTTAGTTATGATACTTTATGAGTACATGGGGTTGGTTGCAGTCTATTACAACCCATATTCACATATGTCATATCACACCGTAAGTTAGTCAATGTAAATCCGAGAATAGAATATCTTTGAGGTGATAAAAAATTAATCTTGTTGGTATTAAATGATACAAGGGTGTATAAGACTGGTTAACAAGTGTTAGATGTTAAATGAATTAAGGATGTTGTAACCCGTATTTTCGAGTAAAACTAGAGGTGCTTAATATTCTCAGGAGATTATGTTTAAGGTATTTGAATCATATAATATTTGTATCATAAGTCTTCAAGTCGAAAGAGTTATAAAACAAAAGTCGACAAAAGTAGTCGCAACTTATGTTCATAATTTTACATAACTTTTAGGTCAAATGTTACTATGTTTTTCTTCCAATTTACTTGGAGTAACGGGGAGATATACCTATAAAATTGAATACCTATGAGTCTAGTTTCCAAATCATTAAATAGTTTGTACATACGATGTCAGAGAAGAGATATATTTGCGTTTTCGTCAGACTGCACAAGAAGCTCTCTATGAGGCCAACATTGGCGGTTAAGATATATTGATATATATGAGACACCTTAACCCCGTTTTTACACATTCTTGTACACTCTCTTCAGACCTAGAAACCTAAAAACTCTATCTATGTGTTCTCCCATGATCCAAGACCCAAACAACGGGCTAACAACACAGATTAAGTGTCGGGAATCCCTCGTCGCTAGTAGGTTTCTTATTTTTCTTTTTGCTGGTTTTTGTTTGATTCCAGCTCTTTTGGGGTGAGTTTTTAAGTGGTTTAAGGTCTTTAAAATACTTTCTAAAGCTTGTAATATCAACCCTAGCTAAATTCAAGTCTTCCAAAGTGATTATAGTGCCGAAAAACCCGAATTTATTGCTAGTTTTGCGTCCTTGTTCTTGTGGGAGCATTGGAAGGATAATGCGTGGTGAATTAAGGTAAAATTGGAGTTTTTATATCTTCTTAAAGGTAAGTAACATCTTACTCTACATGTATGTAGGATTATCCAAGTTGCAGCTAAGTCGTTGAAGCTAGAACGTGTGAGATATCTATCGAAATGCTTGTTAGTAATATTGTTGGTGGACTTTTTTGGGAAGCTTAGTATAAATACTATTGATGTTGTTTGGGATGTTTAGTGATTTATTTAACTTGTGGGAAGTCATATAAATATGGGAGGTGTTGTCCATTTCATCGTAAAATAGTCGTGACATTTGCATAGCTTGAGGCTATCCCTTTACTTCTTTTTCACGACTCCAATTGTACATAATGTAATGGACGAGCTTCCTAAGATACTCCACTCTTAGAAGCTAGTAGTACTTACATTGTTTCCCTTCTTATGGAACGATCGATGTTGATGTTTCTTCTTTTATTCTTATGTATCAATGTTGTTGATACTTTCTGATTCTGATAAGATTCATGTTGAAGAGTTAGTCATAATAACGTATACGAAGGATACCGACCTTACGATCCGAATATGATTCCAATGAGTCCACTATGCATCATATGTATGTATCTATTCTACTCTACCAAGTCGCTCTATAGTCGGCTGGGTAGGGAACCTATTGTGAAACCACTGATCAATTGGGTTTTACCGAGCTCCACGTGGACGGGTACGATTTTACCTAGCCTTATGATTGTCGGGTATGTTTTTACGGAACCTATAATGCTCGAGTACGATATGACGATGATGATGCTCGTCAATCACCCTGAGAGGCACTCAAATGTTAGAGGTTTATATTCTATATCCCTGCATACATTATTGTTTTTATTTATGCCTTCATGCATTACATACTCGGTTCTTTATTCGTACTAACGTTCCTTTTATTTGTGTACTCTGCATGTCATGCTGCAAGTCCTGATAGATAGGTAGACACAACTCCCCCACCATAGTTGGCTACCCAGTTCAGCGGTTATTGACGAGATCCCTTTTTCGCACTTACTGTGATCTTGGTATTCATTTTGTTATAGACATTATGGGTATGTCAAGGCCCTGTTCTTGCAATGTTGCGGCACTTATGTTCCTATAGAGGATCATATACAAGTATGGACTCTTGCATAGTTCGAATTGCTTTATCGGCTAATTTTTGTTGTATAGTTTTTCATGGTAGCTTTTCAGTTTTTAACTTATATATAGCTTCATGACAACCTTGTTGGCCTATGTTATGTATGTTCATGTCATTATCTATCATTATTGGTTGTTACTGATTCATGTCTACCATTTATGTTGATCTCGTCGAAACTTATAGATAATAAGAAAGGTTTGATAAAATGTACATTGGTTCTCGACATGTATTGCCCGGATGCTAGTCATGGACCTCCATTTTGGTTCGTGACATACTCATGCTACACTCTGCACTTAATTGTGTAGATCCAGGTGTTGCACCGAGTCACCAGGTAGAGTTGCATTTCGTCTGCAATCTTGGCGTCTTTTTTCTTTTGGTATTGCTATCTTTGTTTAAGATAGTACTACTATTTAGCTTTTTGGACTTGTATTTCCATTTTGGAGCTCGTGACTCTGTAATTACCAGTTATGGGGGTTTACCATGTATCCGCATTATTATGTAATGTTGAAGGCTTTAGACATGTACTATTTCTGTTGTTTTAGTATTTATACTTCGTTTTTGTTATGTTTGGCTTGCCTAGCATGTGGGTTAGGCGCCATCATGACCTGTTAGTGATTTTGGAGTCGTGACAAATTGGTATCAGAGCCATAGGTTCATAGGTATTATGCATCATGAGCAAGTCTAGTAAAGTCTTGCGGATAGGTAGGAAGACGTTTGTACTTATCTTCGAGAGGCTACCGAACTATTTAAGAAACTTCACTTTCTTGCATTCTTGTTGTGAGCATTTATTAATTCTGAAACATTAACCTTTTCTTTTCTGTTCTCTTAAAGATTATGAAGACACGTTCAACCAAACGGGCGGGAAGGCACTAGTTAGGGTCACAAAAGGCCGAGGCCATGCTAGAGGCGGAGGTGGGGCTCACAGTACAGTTAGAGCAACACATGTAGAGCCATGTGTCGCTCCGTGGAGGAGCAAGTTCTGGATATTGTTGAGCCGGTGGGACCAACAAAGACACCGACAGTGTTGACACTCAATTTTGTCCCTCCGTATTTAAAAATTAATTTGTGCAGTCTTCCTAGTCATCAAACAGTAAAACATATCATTTGGCACAGTGTTTAGCTTTGATGCAATTTATTGATAATTATTACTATTTTTATAACATATTAGAATTTCTATCATTTTATTGCAATTAGTTAAATACTATCATTTTTATGCATTTATATAAATTTTAAATGATTTACTGATAATTGTCCTATTTTTAATGCATTAGGATATTCAGAGGCCGGTCGTCGTCTTCCTTCTGCTAGTCGCTGGAACTCCATAGAACTAGACTTCAATCTCCTTCCAAAATCTTCTTTAACAGATAATTTTGAGTCATTTCCTTCAAGATATTCAAAATCTTTTGATTTTAACCACCAATGTTTTCACAATTTTGTTTACTTTGAGAGATTCCAAAATTTTTAATAGCAAATCTTATACTACCATAAATGTAATACTGTGTTTATCCATTTTACAATTTCTTTTTCAGGTACCCATTAAAAATCACGTATTTTTTTTATTCAGACATGCTAAGCCCAACGGGCGGGAAGGCACTAGTCAAGGCCGCAAAAAGCTGAGGCCATGGTAGAGGCGGAGGCGGGGAACACACTACAGTTAGAGCAATAACTGTAGAGACATGTGTCGCTCCGCGGAGGAACAAGTTCCGGATACTGTTGAGCCGGTGGGACCAACTAAGACACCGGCAGTGTTGGCATTCAATTATGTCCCTCTGTATTTAAAAATTAATTTTTGCAGCCTTCCTAGTCATCAAATAGTAAAACATAGCATTTGGCACACTATTTATCTTAATGCAATTTATTTATAATTATTCCTATTTTTATGACATATTATAATTTCTATCATTTTGTTGCAATTAGTTAAATTGTAACGACCAAGCCATTCGTTATGAGAGTTATAGCTTGTTTCCCCCATTTCTGCTTATTTATGAGTTGTTCAGCTGTGTTGAGTTGTATCGAGTTGGTAGTGTCGGGCTCGTAGTAGTTTTGGAGTGAAATGAACACTTAGTCTCTTAGTAAGAAAAGCCAAAAGGAAGTTAGGTTATGATTAAACGAATTCGGATTTGGATTTTGATTATTCGGTTAGCTTCGTTGGGTGATTTTAGACTTAGGAGTGTGTCCCAGAATGTAATTTGGAGGTCTGTGGTAGAATTAGACTTGAATTGGTGAAAGTTGAAATTTGGGGATTTTGGTCGACGGTGAAAAATTAGGTATCGGGTCAGAATTGAATTCTGAATGTTGGAGTAGGTACGTAGTGTCATTTGTGACGTGTGCAAAATTTGATGTCATTCGGACGTGGTTTAATAAGTTTCGGCATCGTTGGTGAATTTTGGAAGTTTATAAGTTCTTAGGCTTGAATTCGAGGTTGATTTGGTGTTGTTTTTCGTGTTCCAGAGGTTCGACTAAGTTCGGGTAGTGGTATATGACTTGTTGGAATTATTGGTTGAGGTCTCGAGGGCCTCGGGTGAGTTTCGGATAGGTTTGGGTTATTTTGCGCTTATTTTTTTCTTCAAGCATAAATGATATCATACTGAACAAATGAGCTCTGATAGGCTCAAATTACACTTTAATAATTAGTGTAAAGCGGTCGATGTCAAATATAATAACCCAACTAGGTTGGGGTCGTGTAAGTCCCCGTAATTATTTTCTTTGAAAACCGGTCCATCGTGATGTCGTCGCGGTTCGGACCTTTTGGATTAGGCAGTACCTTTCGGACTTAGAAGAAATTGTTTGCAAAAGAGTGCGTTTATGCGGCCCATTATGTGGTCGCGTAACCACTTTGCGGACCGCATAATGGTCGTAGAGTAGATCAGAAAGTTGGCCAAAATAGAGACAATTATGCTGCCCAAAATGCGATCGCATATTTGATATGCAGACCGCATAATGCATCACATATCTACCTTGGATTTTTGCGAGGGGGTTCTGCATCGCATTATGCGACCATAGAACAGGTATGCAGGCCGCATATAATGCCCGCATACTCGGTCAGATGCCCCCCCCCCCCCGNCTGTGGCAGATTGGCGAGCCGCATTTCCTTTATGCGACCGCATAATTGAGTCGGGGCACCTCATTTTCTAATTTTTAAACCCGACCCCGATCAATATAACACCTATTCCCCATCATTTTTTAGCCATTTTTGCTGATATATTAGAATGATATAAGGAAGAGTTCTATGGGGAAGGTTCCTTATTCATCAAATTAATATCCAATCACCACTCAAGGCTTGGGATTAATCAACTAGAGTACCAATTCTTGCACTTTAAGAGGTAAATTTCTAACACCCCAACCTTGATTCCCAGGTTATAGCTAAAATGGGCCATGGATAGGTTAGTCCATGGGGATGGGGATGGATACCTTGCATGCATGAGATTCAAAACTAGGTAAAGGAAAGTAAAAACAAAAATATGAAGAAATAGGGAATGGGACCTTAACAAACTCTTGATTCTAGGTATAATACCCAAATGGGCTGGGATGATGATAAACTTCCTAATTATGATTTAATTATGCTATTTTGTCACATAGATTGAATGAGCTAAAGGATTACGGAAATTTGTCATAAGAGTTAGGGATAAGACACAGTCGAGGTATGTATGGCTAACTCTAATTTTTTTTCATAGAATGAACTCATTGGTGCTCAAATATCTGGTATGAGTCCCTTTCTTATTTCTATGAGAATTGATTGTCTCAATGTGTTAAGTTGGAGAATTCCTGTTCCCAAAATGTTCTATGTTTTTTACCATGTCACTATGCCACTTGAATATGTGAATCATGATTGTTATGCTCATTTTATTATGTGTACAAATTTATTATATGTTGGTTCTGGTTAATGTGAAGGATTATGCTGTTGAACAGATAAAGAGGGAATTTGACTCAAATTGTTAGATAGTCCAAGTGCCAAGGGCTGTGTGATAAATGATGAGAAAGAAATTTGAACTGAACAATTAATGGAAGGAATGTGAATTGAGTAAATGAATAAAATGGTTATGTCCCAAAGTGAGACGTCTTAGCCGATTGGGCCGAGATCGGACTCCATGATGTACACATGGTGGCATTTACATCGGAAATATGGATAAGAATTATGATGTTGGTGATGTCTCACTTGGGATGACTTAGTCGGTCGGGCCGAGACCGAACTCCATGTAAAAAAGACACGGCGACATTATAAATTGTGGCACTTGGCACTCAGGGATTATAAATCAAAAGAATTGGAAGACGAGATAAGAAACTATATGACCTTTACTTGTTATTCTCACATTCTGTGAAGAGCTATGTGATTTCCATGACTACTTTCCTACTTGTCTTAATTATTAATTCTATATTAGAGTGGAGTTGGCTATACATACTAGTAATATTCGATGGTACTAACGTCCCTTTTTCCTGGGGCGCTACATCCTTGAATGGATGTAGGTGGTTCTATTGCAGATAGCGTTGATCGTTGATAGTGGTGCCCTCGTTCTCTCTCCTCATAGTAGTCTTGGTAAGCCCCGTTTCCTCCCGGAGTCATGTGTAGTATATGTTGTACTTCTTTTGTAAAAGTCACTAAATTTTGAGGTATAGCCGGGGCCTTGTCACTGGCACAGTCGTATTTGGCTTTTGTATCTATAGAGGCTCCTTAGACATTTGTGCAAGCCATCTATTGTTATCAGGGATGTTGTAAAGACTAGTTGTGTGTTGCAATCTTATTCCTTTAATCGTAGATTGAAATGTGTTGTTGGAAGTTTGATTATTGCATAATGGATGAAAAGAAAACTGAACTAGCAATGTATGAATGTTTATGTAATTTAACTTCTTCCCGGGTTAATGAATGATGAGGTGTTTTTTTGTTTAAATATTCGTGAATCGGGTAGTATTGTTGTAATGACCCGACCGTTCATTTTGAGATCTAGCGCGTCGTTCAGTAGTTGGGAGTCACGAACAGCTTCATTTCAAGTATATTGACTTCTGCATATGGTCGGAATTGAAATTCAGGAAGATCGGAGTTGAATTTAAAGAAAATTCTCATTTTAGAAGTCTTAAGTTGAAGAAATTGAGTAAGACTGGGATTTTGAGTAAATGATCTCGGAATCAGGATCTGAAGGTTCCAGCAGGTTCGTATGGTGATTTCGGACTTGGGTGTATGTCCGGATCGGGATTTGGATAACCCGAGAGTGTTTTGGTGTATATTGTGGAAGTCAGCATTTTTAAGGAAATTTCCTAAGTTTGACTTGAAGTACATTTCAATGATATTGAGGTCCGTTTGGGATTCTGAGTCTGGGAATAGCTCCGTATGGTGATTCTGGAGTTGGGAGTGCGCCCGGAAGTGAATTCGGATATCCGAAAGTCAATTTAAGGTCATTTGGCTAAAGATAGAAAACTGAAGGTTTTTGAAGAATTCGACCGGAAATGGAAATTTTGATATCGGGGTCGGAATGCAATTCAAAATATTGGAGAAGGTCCGTAATGTCGAATATGACTTGCCTGCAAAATTTGAGGTCAATCGGACGTGGTTTGATAGGTTTCGGCATCAAATGTGGAAGTTAGAAATTTCAAAGTTCATAAAGTTGAATTCTTGCGCGATTCGTGTTTTCGGCATTGTTTTATGTGATTTGAAGCCTTGAGGAAGTTCGTGGGATGTTATGAGACTGAGTCGTGTGTTTGGACGGGGTCCCGGGGGCCTCGGGTGTGTTTCGGGGTGGTATCGGGGCATTTCGGAGTAAATTTGCTGTTGCTGGTTTCTGGTGTTGCTGGTGTTCTATGCGATCACAGCCTCAGTTGTGCGATCGCGAAGAAGAAAGTTGAAGGGGGAGAGTTTGGCTTATGCGAACGCGGTCCCTTGTGTGCGATCGCGGAGAAGGTCTAGGCAGAGTAGTGTGATCGCAGGCCTGCTACTGCGTTCGCAGAAGAGAGCGAGTGAGGGTACTGGAGATGACCTGTGCGACCGCAGGTCTGTTGGTGCGATCGCGGAGGAGGGTCCTGGGTGGCCTGTGCGATCGCAAAGGCTTTCCTGCGATCGCAGAGAAGGCATGTGCTGGGCAGTGTTGATTAAAACGGGATTTTGGCATTTCTCTCGCATTTTACATATGCCATCCACGGATTTTGAGAGCATTTCAAGGAAGATTTCTAGCAAGCTTCAAAGGTAAGATCATTCTACTTAATACCAAGTTAAATACAAGATTATATCATGGATTAGAACATGAAAATTAGGGAAAATTTGAGGAAAATTAGTATTTTGAAGAAAACCTAGAAATTTGGAAATTTGGATTTTAGCCACGAATTGAGCATGAATAATTGAGTAAAATGTGTAATTGAATTAGTAAAGCTTCGGGTAGAGATTTTCTTCAATATATTTCGAGGTCCGAGCACGTGGGCCCGAGGGCATTTTGAGCATTTCATTGAGCCGGGCTGAGGAACTTTGTAATTTGAATTGGTTATGATCTATTGAGTATATTTTCATTGAATTATCGTTATTTGGATAGTTTGGGAGCGTGCGCATCCATTTTTAGTCGTCGTAGAGGCTTGGAAGCCGGTGATGAATCTTCGGAGCGAGGTGAGTCTCCTTTCTAACCTTGTAAGAGGGAATTGTCCCCTTAGGTGTTATACATGCTATATGTAATTGTTTGTTGGGGCTACGTACATACCAAGTGACGAGAGTCCGTACGTAGCAGCTACTATTGTCAGTCCGGGTAGTTAGGCCCCACATCATGCCCTGTATACTTCTTGTAATGAATTATATGTATGTTATAATATCCTGTTATGTGGTTTTGTTTCTCTGAGATTTATGGATTTTAAAATAATATGGAAGGAAAATTGTTTTCACGGAAAAATATTATGAAATGAATTGACTTACGGGAAGTAATATGAAAGAAATTATTTATGGAAAGTATTATGAAAGGAAAAGAAATGACTTATAAGTTTTGTACTCATGTAAGATATTATTGTTTCCCCGAGCTTTCATTTACTTAAATAATTGGAAAGGATTGTGGTGAAATGAACTTTACATTCTGTGTGCGCATGTTGTCGCTTCGTAATTTACATCCCGCGAGCGATATGTAACTTCCTTTACTCTTATGGGAGCGGGCCATATGCCACGGCGGATTTATAGTGCACTCTTGGTACGGGCCGGTCGATCCTCGGCAGTGCACAGGGAACTAATTAAGAATGCACTCTTGGTACGGGCCAGTCGACCCCCGGTAGTGCATGGATGAAGTTATGCTATGATATGATATGATTACATTGATAGACGCACTCTTGGTACGGGCCGGTCGATCCCCGGCAGTGCGTAGGCATGATTATTGGTAAGCATGCACTCTTGGTACGGGCCGGTCGATCCCCGGCAGTGCATAGTTGTTCTTGATATGATTATACTGTAAGCATGCGCTCTTGGTACGGTCCGGTCGATCCCCGGCAGTGCATAGCTATTCTTCCTTATGACTCCGACCGGTTGTATTACTCCTCTATGTGCATGACTGTTTGGTACCGTTTTCCTGATTTATGATTTGACAGATGTTTGGAGAAAAGAGACAGGTGAGTTGTTACTGCTTTCAATATTTACTTGGAAACTCTGTATTCTCTTCACAATTGTGGTGCACTATTGACATGTCTACTGCTCTCCTTATATCCTATTTTATACTATTACTGTTGGACCTTAGTGAGTATCGAGTCGACCTCTCGTCACTACTTCTTCGAGATTAGACGGGATACTCACTGGGTACATATATATGTATATGTACTCATGCTACACTTTCTATGCATTTTTTTGCACAGGTACCCTCATAGTGCAGTGATTGATTCGGAGACTTACTCAGGTTGCATTGTTCTATGGTGTTCCGCAGCTGGCAGAGTCTCCCTTCTATGTCCCTACGCTTTTGTCTTTATTACCTTTGTCCAATTTAAATTCTCGAACAAGAGTTGTATAATTGTATAAATTCTTAGAAATTGCTCATGTACTTGTGCCACCGGGTTCTAGGAAAGTGTTGGTATTTCTTGTACTGCATTAAGTGGATTATCCGCCGTATTTAGTTTACGAGCATTTGCTTTATTATTTGATTATAAATGCAGAAAAAGACATGATTTTGAAAGTGTAAGCAGGAAGTTGTTTGAACTGGTTCAGGGATTGGCTTGCCTGACAGTGTGTCCGGCGCCATCACAACCCATAGGTTTTGGGTCGTGACAACGTGGTATCAGAGCTCTAGGTTCCCGTAGGTTTCACGAGTCATGAGCAAGTCTAGTAGAGTC
>ML299069.1:55471-87506 GCA_005239495.1 Nicotiana undulata
GTGTCTGGCGCCATCACAACCCATAGGTTTTGGGTCGTGACAACGTGGTATCAGAGCTCTAGGTTCCCGTATGTTTCACGAGTCATGAGCAAGTCTAATAGAGTCCTGCGGATCGGTACGGAGACGTCTGTACTTTTCTTTGGGAGGCTACAGGGCTGTTAGGAGTACTTCCCTTCTTGATTCCTCATCGTGCGACTTGATTCCTTTAAGGCTTATGCCTATGTTTCTTCCTACTCAATCTTATACGTCGCGAAGCGCTTCCTATAATCGAGAGTTTGAGGAATTGTAATGGGGCTACAGATGTGGTGTGTGATGTTCTTCATGCATAGTCGAATGGACTGTTGTTATTGCCCTGCAGAAGAATATGATGTTATTTCAGCTCAGTAGTTGTGTTTGTGAGAGCCTTGAGGCTATGCTCGGATAGTGATGATGTTTTGATTGGTTATCGTGCGATGTTGATATGGCAGTAGAATGCTTGCCCATGTGTTGGGGTGATGAATGGCTTGAAGGGAGGTCTTCTCAGAGTGTGGTTTCGAGATTTCGGTATTTTTAGTTCCGGAAGAGGAAAGGCATTTGGACTATGAATGGTCCGGTTTGGGTTGATAAAGTATCGAGGCTGGGTGTCATTGGGAAAGGTGGAATATTCACCTCTGGAGTGGTATCGCCGTTTGATCGAATAAAATATGTTAAATTCGTCGGTGTTATAGCTCTTAGGTCGCATAGGGTTAGAGTGCTGTGAAGCGGTGTTGAGGAAGCGGTTGTCAGAGATCGTGGTGTGTAGTGGTTCAGAATTGAACAATTACTTTTAATGAAGGCGGCTCGAGGAAGATGATCTTCGTAAAGATTTAAAGTTGTGGGGTCTATCGGTTTAAGAGCTACGAAGAATGGTATTGAATTGAGGCAGCAAGTTGGCACCATTTGATGAAGGAAGATATATGAGAAGTGCTGGGCGGTGGTGCCAATTCTAAAAGATCAGGTGTAAGGAGAGGAAGTCAGGTAACGCTTGAGGGAATAAGTTGGACCAAGTGGGAGAGCGGCAGCATAGCGGTGAATCAGAAGATGTAGTAGTGCAGTTAGTAGATGTCCAGGAGGAGCGGACGGATTGGTAAGGTTGGTAAATGGGTACATGCTCAGGATTGGGTCTTGGTATTGTAGAAAGAGCAAAGCATAGCGTAATGGTAGGCTTCAGTTGGCTAGTTTCCTAGGGTGGGTTGTCTTCTATGAGTAGGTTAGCGCTTGTAGGGTTGGTAAGTTCTGTGCGGAGTCCTAGTGGCTAGTCGGTAGGAGGTAGAATGTGTGAATGGTGTTAGAAAATTCAAATATTTAAGGGGGGCTAACAGGAGAATTCGGAAGAATTGGATGGATTGGTGGAACAAGATCATGTCAACAAAGGAGAAAGGATCTCAGCAGGGTCTAGAGCGGTGCAAGAAGTAGCTTCGGGCTAAGTGGGGGAGTCCCACCCCCTACAGTTGGGTCGTAGGATTGTCTCTCATGGGATTGCGGATTTGTCGGCGTATCGGCAAGATGTTACAACTAAGAGAAAGGAGTGAGGCGTTAATTGAGCATGGCATGTGATAAAAATGTGCGAAGTTAGGCCTATTGGACCAGGGCTAGGCTTTGGAAAATTTAGAATTTGTGCTAAAGGCATAGGCAAGTTGTAAGGGAAGTGACTTAGTCACATGCTTCATTGAGAGCATATTCATGTGCTAGAAGAGCCTTGGGGTTGATTGTATTCGGGGCCAGTCAGAGTGGGTGACTCTCAGTAGTGGTCGTGATGAATTCGAAAGTTAGAGAATGCGGTGTTTAAGGGTTTCATGCAACAGTATAATTAAGGAGCGAGCTTATGCAGTATAGTCTCTAAGAGGAAGGAAGATGGTTGGAGGGTTCTATGTTATTTCAGCACGCTGGATAGTATCGGAGGAGTGAGAGAATAGACTCCAGGTTGTAGAAAGATTATCAGGAGGTTGTGAGACGAGTTGCGGAATTTAGGTAGCATGGTCTCGTGATTCAAGGTCACTCAGGATGAGTGAGGGTTGAGTTGCTATGAGTTGAAAGAAGTTACTATTATCCTGAGGCAATTAAAGATGATTAAAAGAAGATGGATTGGTTAGCCATGATGGAACGACGCATGTACGACAGTGATCAGTTCCTTCGGTATGATTGAGTATATGTATGGGTTGTGCAGATGTGTGTGGGGCTCGTCGGCCGTTGTAATAGATTTCATTTGGAAGCATTCAAGTGCTATGGCCTGTCAGGTGTAGGCGGATCCCGGAAGGTTTATGGTGGTTCAGACCACTACTTAAGGATTTGCATGTATTGTGATTGTGAGAGCTCACTTGTGTGTTGTTATGGTTCTCATGAATTGAAGCAAATAAAAGGTTTCTATATGTGATGAAGTGTTCACCCTGTTAGTGGTCCAGGAATTATGATGGAACTTCCTATGTTATTCCAACTTGGCATGTTATGTGCAATAAGCGGTATGTAACTGGAAGTAAGAATCGAGATTGCGGTACGGTGTTAACAAGGATGTCATGAGCTCAGGGGATCAAGAACAAAGGATTTGAATGTCTATAATAAGTTGATGTTGTCTTCAGTGTCACCTGAGATCGGTGTTTGGGGAAAGAGACTTGGTATCCTGATTACGGGTCCTTGAATTGTTTTACAGCCTTAGGATGGTCGGTGGTATGGATGTGCATACTTGTTGCCTTGTGTGGAAAGTCGTGGGAGTGTGACCACGGGAAGATTGTGTAAGCGTGACCTGTAGTCACCTGATTGATCGCAGATTTAGACTAAGTATAAGGAAGTATAATATTGCTTATTTGAGAATGTATGCCTGGAAGGCGTTCGGCTCAGTTGGTTGTGGACTGTGGGGTGTTTACCTCGGCTATGATGGTTGTCCTCGTGTGTATAAGAAAACGAAAGCGGGTTATTTGGACCCAGGTAAGGCTATCATCCTAGTTCAATGCGAGCAAAATCGACTTGAAGTGAGTAAATGGACTTAAACAAGATTTTGGGCTTCATGCGAGTCAGAGGTGTTAATTTCAGTATGGCACTCCTCAAGGGGGGCATTGGGATATCAGGTGTTGTCCCGTCTTTGTCAAATTCATGTGATATTTTGATTGTGCCGTGTGAGTGGTGAAACAGCTTGATAATTTCTTATGTGTTGAGGTTCCGCGTAGTGACGAGGTTATGTGAGCAGGATGGCTCCTGAGATTTAGATTATATATCGCACCTCAGTCGTGCTAGAGTTTTTTTAGCATATGGCTCTATCAGTCTCCCCAGAATGGTATTATGTACTTAGCGTGCTTGTGACCAATATTCAGTGATTTGTAATAGTAAGCAATTCAGCTCTGTGTATATATTTCTTTATGTAAATTCTATCATGGGATCAGGTGGCACGCTGCCATGGGTATGTTATTTGGATCGGGTTGCGCGCCGCAACAGTGTGATGTTGAGCAAGACTCCTATAATGATTATTCTTGTGTTTTACTTCCTATTTCTCTGAGGAAAGTTCATATTTATAGCGTGAGTCGGGTAGTCCCTTCCTGATGTCGTTTCCTTATGTGTCGTGTTCGAATTGTGGCCTATTGGCGCATTGTGGCATCGTGTGGGACTGTTGGTTATGCCTGGGGTGATTGGTTATCTGAGCAGTTCGTACTGGGTGAGACGAGATTATAAATTTGGGATCGGTGTGATAGGACTATGCAAGTATATTACAGGACAATCACCATCATTGGTTGTAATGGGATGATGATCTTAGTCTGGAGGAAGGATTTCAATGTTTAGTTAACTCTGCAGTTAGTTAGGAATTTCTACACATTTCCTCAGCTTTGGTGGTATCGTCAGCGTTATAGCAAAATGTATGAATGTAACTTATCATGTGTTTTGAGAGCATCAAAGTCGCAGAATTTTGGCTATTAAGATCCAGGGAGCGTCATTGTGGTCAGATAATGGATCAGGCGGTGTATGGTACTGATTCAGCAAGGGCCTGCAGTTGTGTTCTGGTGCCTCATGTGGTAGTTGATTCGGTGTTCAAATTTTAAAAACAGGCCTGGCAGAGAATTTCAGATGTTAGAACTAAGTTCGGAGCTTATTGTATAAATAAAGGAGGATATCTTCAGATTTGATCAAGCTTATGTGCTCAACCGGGTTGTGGTAGCACGGGCAGGTGCACGAGGTGTTAAACAGTGATTCCAAGTAATTCTGGGGCAGTTCCTGACACGTTCGAGGACGAACGCCTGTTTAAGTGGGGGAGAATGTAACGACCCGACCGGTCGTTTTGAGATCCAGCGCGTTGTTCAGCAGTTGGGAGTCACGAACATCTTCTTTTCAGGTATATTGACTTGTGCATATGGTCGGAATTGAAATTCAGGAAGATCGGAGTTGAATTTAAAGGAAAATTCTCATTTCAGAAGTCTTAAGTTGAAGAAATTGAGTAAGACTGGGATTTTGAGTAAACGACATTGGAATCAGGATCCGAAGATTCCAGCACGATCGTATGGTGATTTCGGACTTGGGCGTATGTCCGTATCGGGATTTGGATAACCCGAGAGCGTTTCGGTGTATATTTTGGAAGTCAGCATTTTTAAGGAAATTTCCTAAGTTTGACTTGAAGTACATTTCAATGATATTGAGGTCCGTTTGGGATTCCGAGTCTGGGAATAGCTCTGTATGGTGATTCTGGAGTTGGGAGCGTGACCGGAAGTGAATTCGGATATCCTAAAGTCAATTTAAGGTCATTTGGCTAAAGATAGAAAACTGAAGGTTTTTGAAGAATTCGACCGGAAATGGAAATTTTGATATCGGGGTTGGAATGCGATTCCGGAAGTTGGAGCAGGTCCGTAATGTAGAATATGACTTGCCTGCAAAATTTGAGGTCAATCGGACATGGTTTAATAGGTTTCGGCATCAAATGTGGAAATTAGAAATTTCAAAGTTCATAAAGATGAATTCTTGCGCGATTCGTGTTTTTAGCGTTGTTTGATGTGATTTGAAGCCTCGAGCAAGTTCGTGGGATGTTATGGGACTGAGTTGTGTGTTTGGACAGGGTCCCAGAGGCCTCGGGTGTGTTTTTCGGTGGTATCGGGGCATTTTAGTGTGAATTTGCCGTTGCTGGTTTCTGGTGCTGCTGGTGTTCTATGCGATCGCAGCCTCAGCTGTGCGATCGCGAAGAAGAAAGGTGAAGAGGGCGAGTTTGTCTTATGCGATCGCGGTCCCTTGTGTGCGATCGCGGAGCAGGTCTAGGTAGAGCAGTGCGATCGCAGGCCTGCTACTGCGTTCGCAGAAGAGAGCGAGTGAGGGTGCTGGAGATGACCTGTGCGACCGCAGGTCTGTTGGTGCAATCGCGGAGGAGGGTCCTGGGTGGCCTGTGCGATCGCAAAGGCTCTCCTGCGATCGCTGAGAAGGCCTGTGCTGGGCAGTGTTGATTAATATGGGATTTTGTCATTTCTCTCGCATTTTACAAATGCCATGGACGGATTTTGAGAGCATTTCAAGGAAGATTTCAACCAAGCTTCAGAGGTAAGATCATTCTACTTAATTCAAAGTTAAATACAATATTATATCATTGATTAGAACATAAAAATTAGGAAAATTTGTGGAAAATTAGTATTTTGAAGAAAACCTAGAAATTTGGAAATTTGGACTTTAGCCATGAATTGAGCATGAATAATTGAGTAAAATGTGTAATTGAATTAGTAAAGCTTCGGGTAGAGATTTTCTTCAAGAAATTTTGAGGTCCGGGCACGTGGGCCCGAGGGAATTTTGGGCATTTCATTCCGGGCTGAGGAACTTTGTAATTTGAATTGGTTATGATCTATTGAGTATATTTTCCTTGAATTTTTAGTCGTCGTAGAGGCTTGGAAGTCGATGATGAATCTTCGGATCGAGGTGAGTCTCCTTTCTAACCTTGTAAGAGAAAATCGTCCCCTTAAGTGTTCTACATGCTATATGTAATTGTTTGCTGGGGCTACGTACGTACCAAGTGACGAGAGTCCGTACGTAGCGGCTACTATTGTCATGTCCGGGTAGTTAGGCCCCACATCATGCCTTGTATACTTCTTGTAATGAATTATATGTATGTTATAATATCCTGTTATGTGGTTTTGTTTCTCTAAGATTTATGGATTTTAAAGTAATATGGAAGGAAAATTGTTTTCAGGTAAAAATATTATGAAATGAATTGACTTACGGGAAGTAATATGAAAGAAGTTATTTATGGAAAGTATTATGAAAGGAAAAGAAATGACTTATAAGTTTTGTACTCATGTAAGATATTATTGTTTTCCCGAGCTTTCATTTACTTAAATAATGGGAAAGGATTGTGGTGAAATGAACTTTACATTTTGTGTGCGCATGTTGTCGCTTTGTAATTTACATCCCGCGAGCGATATGTAACTTCCTTCACTCTTATGGGAGCGGGTCGTACACCACGGCGTATTTATAGTGCACTCTTGGTACGGGCCAGTCGATCCCCGACAGTGCACATGGAACTAATTAAGTATGCACTCTTGGTACGGGCCGGTCGATCCCCGACAGTGCATGGACGAAGTTATGCGATGATATGATATGATTACATTGATAGACGCACTCTTGGAACGGGCCGGTCGATCCCCGACAGTGCGTAGGCATGATTATTGGTAAGCATGCACTCTTGGTACGGGCCGGTCGATCCCCGACAGTGCATAGATGTTCTTGATATGATTACACTGTAAAGCATGCACTCTTGGTACGGGCCGGTCAATCCCCGACAGTGCATAGCTATTTTTCCTTATGACTCCGACCGGTTGTCTTACTCTTGTGTGCGGATGACTGTTTGGTACCGTTTTCCTGATTTATGATTTGACAGATGTTTGGGGAAAAGAGACAGGTGAGTTGTTACTGCTTTCAATATTTACTTGGAAACTCTGTATTCTCTTCACAATTGTGGTGCACTATTGACATGTCTACTACTCTCCTTATATCCTATTTTATACTATTACTGTTGGACCTTAGTGAGTATTGAGTCGACCTCTCGTCACTACTTCTTCGAGATTAGACGGGATACTCGCTGGGTACATATATATGTATATGTACTCATGCTACACTTTCTGTGCATTTTGTTGCACAGGTACCCTCATAGTGCAGTGATTGATTCGGAGACTTACTCAGGTTGCATTGTTCTGTGGCGTTCCGCAGCTGGCATAGTTTCCCTTCTATGTCCCTACGCTTTTGTCTTTATTACCTTTATCCAATTTAAATTCTCGGACAAGAGTTGTATAATTGTATAAATTCTTAGAAATTGCTCATGTACTTGTGTCACCGGGTTCTGGGAAAGTGTTGGTATTTCTTGTACTGCATTAACTGGATTATCCGCCGTATTTAGTTTACGAGCATTTGCTTTATTATTTGATTATAAATGCAGAAAAAGACATGATTTTGAAAGTGTAAGGAGGAAGTTGTTTGAACTGGTTTAGGGATTGGCTTGCCTGACAGTGTGTCAGGCGCCATCACAACCCATAGGTTTTGGGTCGTGACAATTGTGAGGACCCAAGGGGTCATTTTATAAAATTAGACTGCATTCCATGCTAACTGGACATAAAAGGACTTAAATGAAATACCTCGATTTGTGTGCCCAGTCCGGCGTGAAACCGGAAAGCTTTTATGTGAAAATATGAGAAATAGTAGTTTTTAGAATTTAAATTTGATAATAGTTGACTTTGGTCTACATTTTTAGTAAACGGACCCGGATCCGTGTTCCGGCAATCCCGGGAGGTCCATAGTAAAATATGGGACTCGGGCGTATGACCGGAAATGAATTCTGAGGTCCCAAGCCTTAGAAATTAATTTTTGAAACAAATTGTTCTGCTGAAATGTTTATGAAGTAAAGAAGCGAAATAATGTTTAAAATCATTAGTATCGGGCCCGTATTTTGGTTCCGGAGCCCGATACAGATTTGTTATGATATTAAAAGGTTAACTGTGAAATTTGGTAAAAACGGAGTTCGTTTGACGTGATTCGGACATCCGATTGGAAAATTATGAACTTTAAGAGTTCTTGTTGAAAATGATGAGTTTTGAGGTTTAATTCATAGTTTTACATGTTATTTTAACGATTTGATCGCACGAGTCTGTATGATGTGTCTAGACTTGCGTGCATGTTTTGTTTAGAGCCCCGAGGGCTCGTATGAGTTTCGGATAGGCCACGGGATGTTTTGAACTTAATAAAAATTGCTGGTTTTTTTCATTTTCTGGTGTCCAGGTCTATTGTTCTATGAGATCGCATAGGAATGTCCGTTATCACATAGTGTAAAGTATGGGGTTCCTTTTTGTTCTATGCGATCGCATAGATTCTTCCGCGATCACATAGTGTTAAATTGCTGGGGGTCAACTTTGTTCTATGCAATCGCATAGATTCTTCCGCGATCACATAGTGTTAAATTGCTGGGGGTCAACTTTGTTCTATGAGATCGCATAGGTTCTTCCGCGATCGCATAGTGTTAATTCCAGGGGTATTTTTTTTATTCCATGCGATCGCATAGAAGGCATGCCCAGTCATATAAATACACTGTTAAACCGGGCAGAACCCTTTCTTCTCCAAATTTTCGACGTTCCAGCCCTAAAAACGATTTTTCTTCAACAATCTTCATCCTCAAGTCATAGGTAATCAATTCCAAACTTTGTTCTTTCAAATTCCTTACTATCTTGCATCATTTTTAAAGCAAAAACAAAGAATTTTCATGGTAAAAATTGAGGGTTTGGGTAGAATTAGGGGATTTTGTAAAAATCGAATTTTTATGTCAAATTAAGGTCGGATTTCAAAACTAATAGCATATTTGGGTTCGTGGGTGAATGGGTAAACGTAATGTGCTCCGAACCCCGAGTTTAGACCAAGGGGGCCCGGGGTTTTTCACTTTTTTTTAGAAAACTTAGGAAAAATTATATTTTTCAATAAAGTTAGTTCCTTTAGCATTAGTTAATGATATTAAGTTAATTGTGATTAGATTCGAGCAAGCTAGAGGTGAATTCAAAAGAAAAAGCAATAATTGAGCAGTGAGTGGCCTGCAGAATTGAGGTAAGTGCCTTGTCTAACTTTGACTTGAGGGAATAGGACTCCCCACTTGTTTGTTATGTGAACTGCATGGGCGTGGTGTATAGGTGTGGTGACAAGTATCTATTCACCACCCAAATTATTTGTTAAACATGATCACATTTCCTGTTTCCCACTTATTTGATTATTGTCTTAACTGTTACATGTTCATTATTGTTTCTATGACTATTTGGCCTTGTTGAATTGTTGTTAGATATTGTTGTGACTATTTT
Source organism: Nicotiana undulata (assembly GCA_005239495.1). Lineage (NCBI taxonomy): Eukaryota > Viridiplantae > Streptophyta > Magnoliopsida > Solanales > Solanaceae > Nicotiana > Nicotiana undulata. Next base: position 64,771 of record ML299069.1, read on the forward strand.
GGAAAGAGTATTGGTTGTTTGAGTTGGTTTCCTTGTGGTATAAAATGGTTGAGAGGTTTGGCATTGTTTTTACGAAATAAATATATATATATATATATATATATATTGATGTTCTTGTTGGTTTTATGGCTGAGAGGATATTGATGAAGTTATGAGAAAATATGCAGTTTCTTATTTATAATTGTTGAGACAAAAATATTATGAAAGGCTTGGCCTGAGTTATGAAATTTATAAATAAATTGATATGTCTGGTGGGAGCGGGTTGCACACCGCAACAAGGAGTGATAAAGGTGGACAGGTGGGATCGGGTTGCATGCCGCAACAGGAGTAATAAGGGTGATGTTTTTAGGGAGGAGCAATAAGGGAGGACAGGTGGGAGCGGGTTGCACGCGGCAACAAGGAGCGATAAAGGTGGACAGGTGGGATCGGGTTGCATGCCGCAACAGGAGTAATAAGGGTGATGTTTTTAGGGAGGAGCAATAAGGGAGGACAGGTGGGAGCGGGTTGCACGCGGCAACAAGGAGCGATAATGGAGGACATTTATATTTTACTGATTTTCAAAGAAAATAAAGTTTTGAAGATCTTAAATATTTATTTTATTATTCTTTATATATTTTTGGCACTATTTTTATTTAAAGTTAAATATTGGAACTTTGGAAATTTATTTCAGAAATTGGTTATAGCTGAGACCTGAAAGAGGCAGCTGAGTTACTTTAATTTGTTGCAGCATTTATTTATTTAGTTGTTTAGATTTCTTTATTGCTTTATTATTTATTAGTGTTGCTGATTATATTGTTAATGCCTCGCCTTAGCCTCGTCACTACTTCGTCGAGGTTAGGTTGGTCACTTACTCAGTACATGGGGTCGGTTGTACTGATACTACACTCTGTGCTCTTTTGCACAGGTTCAGGTACTAGTCAGCAGTAGAGGATTTCAGGACGACCACCTATTCATTTGGAGACACGAGGTACATCTGTCTGCGTTCGCAGATTCCGAGAGTCTTCTCATATTTTTACACATACTGTTTTATATTATTCAGAACATTTACAATATTTCTTTTAGCCATTATTTGTAGTATTCTTTAGTAGTTTGTGGATTGTGACACCAGACCCTGGGTAGTCTTAGAGTTATTTATATAATTAGTTTGTGGTTCGTTTTATTTAATTGGTTATTATTAATATTTTATTTTAATGTTGTTGGGAATTATTTTAATTAAGTTCATTTTAAATTTATTTATTTATGTTGAAGTAAATAATCAAGGAAAATTAGTTAATCGACTTCTAACATTGGCTTGCCTAGCAAGTGTGGTGTTAGGCGCCATCACGATTACTAAGGTTGGGAATTTGGGTCGTGACAAGTTGGTATCAGAGCACTAGGTTAACTTAGGTCTCACAATCCACGAACAAGCTTGGTAGAATCTAAAGGATCGGTACGGAGATGTCTGTATCTATCTCTCAGAGGCTATTGAGTTAGGAAACAACTCCATTTTTATTTCTATTCTATCGTGCGATTCTTGTATCTCAAATACTGATTTTGGATTCTTCTATTCTCTCGCAGATGGCGAGAACACGTGCCTCATCTTCCGCTGACCAGAATTTCGGACTTCTAGCAGCAACAACTCCTACTAAGGGTAGAGGCCGAGGCCATGCCAGAGGCCGAGGCAGAGGCAGGACTCAACCCGTTGCTCAGGCAGCAACCACAGCTGCGGAACCCTAGATTGAGATTAATGAGGGGGTTCCGGCTCAGACTATTCCAGCGGGACCAGCTTAGGTTCCCGAGGGGTTTATTGCTACCCCAGTTCTTCAGGATGTTTTGGTCCGTTTAGTGGGCCTTATGGAGAGCGTGGACCAGACTGGCACCTTTCCTGTTGCAGCAACCGTATCTCAGGATGGAGGAGGGGTCCCGACTCCTACTACCCACATTCCAATTAAGACTACCCCTCAGGTTCAGACCCCAATAGCCAATTCCCGTTGGGGTAATTCGGCCAGTTTCAACAGTACCGCCCGCTAATGGGGCAGCCATGTCATCGGATGCTTTGTGGAGACTTGACAGGTTGATTAAGCTATTCCATGTCCATTTCAGTGTTGCTACTTCAGAGGATCCACAGGAATATCTAGATAGTTTTCATGAGGTGTTGCATAATATGGGTATTTTGGAGACCAATGGGGTCGATTTTGCAGCTTTTCAGATGACTGGTTCCGCCATGAAATGGGGGAGAGACTATTTGTTGACTAGGACAGTTGGATAACCTGCTCTGACTTGGGATCAATTCTCTCATATCTTTTTGGAGAAGTTCTTACCTGTCACTACTCGAGAGGATAAGCGTCGTTAGTTTGAGCGACTCCAGCAGGGTAACATGACTGTGACTCAGTATGAGACTCGTTTTGTGGATCTGGCTAGACATGTTATTCTTATATTGCCCACAGAGAGGGAGAGGGTCAGACGGTTTATTGATGGCCTTGCTCAGCCCATTAGGTTGCAGATGGACAAGGAAACAGGGTCCGAGATTTCTCTTCAGGATGCAGATAATATAGCTAGGAGGGTTGAGTCAGTTCTTGGGATGGGAGGTCAGGGGTCAGACAAGAGACCTCGCCATTTTGGTGTTTTCAGTGGTGCCTCATCTAGAGGCGGGACTTCATGTAGCAGAGGCCATTCATCCAGGTCATTCCATTCAGCGCTACAGGTTTCACATAGTACTTCAGGGGGTCGTGGTTCTTATGTACCTCCTTCCGCCCAGCCAGTCTACAGTGCTCCTTCAACTCCTAATAGAGCACCTCCTCTGCAGAGTTACTATCGTGGTCATCCGGTTCGTCAGGGTCGGTTCTCATATCAGGAGGGATGTTTTGAGTGTGGTGAATATGGGCATGTTCGGAGAGCTTGTCCGAGGTTTCTGAGTAATCAGCATCAGTACCAGGGTTCTCGTGTCATAGTTCTAGCACTAGTTGCATCACCACCTGCCCAACCAGCAAGGGGTAGGGGTCAGGTAGTTAGAGGTAGAGGCAAGAATGTTAGAGGTGGAGGACAGATAGCTAGAGGTGGAGGTCCTCCCAGAGGTGTGGTTCATGGTGGTGGGGCTCAGCCCCGACTATATGCTTTTCCAGCTAGGCCTGAGGCAGAATCCTCCGGCGTTGTTATTACAGGTATCATCTCAGTTTGTGATAGAGTTGCTTCCATTTTGTTTGATCCGGGGTCTACTTATTCATATGTTTCATCCTATTTTGCCTCGTATTTGAATGTGCCCTGTTATCCCTTGAGTGTTCCTATTTATGTGTCTACACCGGTGGGGGATGCTATTGTGGTAGATCAAGTATATCGTTCGTGCGTGGTAGTAATTGAAGGTATTGAAACTAGTGTTGATATTTTACGTCTAGACATGGTTGACTTTGATATTATATTGGGCATGGATTAGTTATCGCCCTATCATGCCATTTTAGACTGTCACGCCAAGAGAGTTACTTTAGCCTTACCGGGTCTACCTCGATTAGAATGAAAAGGGACTCCTTGTCGTTCTCCCAGTTGGGTAATTTCATATGCTAAGGCTCGTCGCATGGTGGAGAAATGGTGTTTGGCTTATTTGGCTCATATTCGTTATTCTGATGCTGAGGTTTCTTCTATAGAGTCAGTTCCTATCGTGCGTGAGTTTTCTGAGGTATTTCATGCAGACCTGCCGGGGATGCCACCCGACAGGGATATTGATTTCTGTATTGATGTGACTCCGGGCACTCAGCCCATTTCCATTCCTCCATATCAGATGGCCCCTCCAGAATTGAAAGAGTTGAAAGAACAGTTGCAAGACTTGCTAGATAAGGGTTTCATAAGACCTAGTGTCTCGCTTTGGGGTGCACCGGTTTTGTTTGTAAAGAAGAAATATGGGTCGATGAGAATGTGCATAGACTACAGGCAGCTGAATAAAGTTACTATCAAGAATAAATATCTGTTGCCAAGGATTGATGATCTATTTGATCAGCTTCAGGGTGCTAGAGTATTTTCGAAAATTTATTTGAGGTCGGGCTATCATCAACTGAAGATTAGGGCGTCCGATATTCCTAAGACAGCCTTTCGCACGAGGTATGGGCACTATGAATTTTAGGTTATGTCTTTTGTGCTGACTAATGCTCCAGCGGCCTTTATGGACTTAATGAATCGGGTTTTCAAGCCCCATATGGACTCTTTTGTGATTGTGTTCATTGATGATATTCTTATATACTCCCGCAGTCAGGAAGAGCATGAGAAGCATATCTGTATAGCACTCCAGACTTTGAGAGATAATCCAGTTGTATGCCAAGTTTTCTAAATGTGAGTTCTGGTTAGATTCAGTAGCCTTCTTGGGTCATATTGTATCACCTAAGGGTATTTAGGTTGATCCTAAGAAGATAGAGGCAGTCAATAAGCCTAGACCCACCACAGCCATGGAGATTAGGAGTTTCTTGGGTTTGGCCGGTTACTACCGTCGTTTTGTGGAGGGGTTTTCAATCATAGCAGCCCCAATGACTAAATTGACACAAAAATGTGCCCCATTTAAATGGTCAGATGAGTGCGAGGCGATCTTTCAGAAGCTCAAGACAGCCTTGACTTCAGCACCGGTGTTGGTGTTACCATCAGATTCGGGTTCTTTCACGGTTTATTGTGATGCTTCTCGAGTTGGCCTTGGAGCAGTGTTGATGCATGATGGCAGGGTGATTGCGTCTCGTCAGTTGAAAATCCATGAGAAGAATTACCTTGTTCATGGTTTAGAGTTGGCGGCTATTGTTCATACTTTTAAAATTTGGAGGCATTATCTTTATGGCGTGCCGTGTGAGATTTTTACTGACCATCGCAGCCTCCACTACTTATTCAAGCAGAAAGATCTAAATTTGAGGCAGCGGAGGTGGTTAGAGTTGTTAAAAGATTATGATGTCACCATATTTTATCACCCGGAGAAGGCCAATGTGGTGGCCGATGCATTGAGTAGAAAGGCGGTGAGTATGGGAAGTCTTGCATATATTCTAGTTGGCTAGAGACCATTGGCTTCAGACATTCAGACTTTGGCTAATTAGTTCGTGAGGTTTGATATTTCGCCCAGCAGTGTTCTAGCTTGTACTGTCGCTCGGTCTTCTCTAATTGATCATATCTGGGAGCGGCAGGATGATGACCCACATTTGGCGGTCCTTAGGGACACGGTTCGGCACGGTGATGCCAAGCAGGTTACAGTTGGAGATGATGGTGTTTTGAGGATGCAGGGTAGGTTGTGTGTGCCTAATGTTGATGGCCTCCGTGAATTGATCCTTGAGGAGGCTCAACACTCCAAGTATTCTATTCACCCAGGTGCAGAAAAAATATACCAAGATTTGAAGAAGAATTATTGGTGGAGAAGGATGAAAAAGGACATCGTGGCGTATGTGGCTCGTTGCTTAAACTGTCAGCAGGTAAAGTATGAGCATCAAAGACCTGGTGGTTTGCTTCAGCAGATAGAGATACCTGAGTTGAAGTGGGAGCGTATCACTATGGACTTCGTTGTTGGGCTCCCAAGGACTTAGAGGAAGTTCGATGCGGTTTGGGTTATTGTGGATAGGCTGACTAAATCAACACACTTCATTCTTGTGGCTAGTACTTATACTTTAGAGCGGTTGGCTGAGTTGTATATTCAGGGGATTGTTCGCCTTCATGGGGTGCCTGTGTCTATCATTTCTTATCGGGGTACGCAGTTTACTTCGCACTTTTGGAGGGCAGTTAAGCGTGAGTTGGGTACCCGAGTAGAGTTGAGTACAGCATTTCACCCTTAGACTGACGGGCAATCCGAGCGTAACATTCAGATATTGGAGGACATGCTCTGCGCTTGTGTTATTGATTTTGGAGGTTTATGAGATTAGTTTTTGCCGTTAGCGGAGTTTGCTTATAATAATAGTTATTAGTCGAACATTCAGATGGCTCCTTATGAGGCGTTATATGGTAGACGGTGTCGATCGCCAGTTGGATGGTTCGAGCCAGGAGAGACTTAGTTCAGGAGGCCTTAGATAAGGTCAAGATTATTCAGGAGAGACTTCGTGCAGCTCAGTCTAGGCAAAAGAGTTATGCCGATCGTAAGGTCCGTGATGTGGCTTTCATGGTTGGAGATAGAGTATTGCTTCGTGTGTCGCCCATGAAGGGTGTTATGAGATTTAAGAAGAAGGTTAAGTTGATCCCTAGGTATATTGGGCCGTTTGAGATTCTTGATAAGGTGGGGGAGGTAGCTTAGAGACTTGCATTACCTCTAGGGTTATCCTCGGTTCATCCGGTATTCCATGTGTCTATGCTCCGGAAATATCATGGTGACCCGTCCCACATATTAGATTTCAGCTCTGTCTAGTTGGACAAAGACTTGACTTATAACGAGGAGCCGATAGCTACTTTAGACCTGCAGGTTCGTCAGTTGAGATCTAAGAGTTATCCTTCAGTTCGAGTGCAGTGGAGAGGCCAGCCCGTTGAGGCAGCTACTTGGGAGTCCGAGACAGACATGCAGAGTAGATATCCACACTTGTTCGCCACTTCAGGTAATTTTCTATGTCCGTTCGAGGACGAACGTGTGTTTTATAGGTGGAGATTGTGATGACCCAAGGGGTCATTTTATAAAATTAGACTCCGTTCCATGCTAACTATCCATAAAAAGACTAAAATTAAATACCTGGATTTGCATGCGCAGTCCGGCGTGAAACCGGAAAGCTTTTATGTGAAAATATGAGAAATAGTGATTTTTAGAATTTAAATTTGATAAAAGTTGACTTTGGTCAACATTTTGAGTAAACAGACCCGCATCCGTGTTCCGACGATCTCGGGAGGTCCGTAGTAAAATATGTGACTCGGGCGTACGGCCGAAAATGAATTCTGAGGTCCCAAGCCTTAGAAATCAATTTTTGAAAGAAATTGTTCTGCTGAAATGTTTATGACTTAAAGAAAAGAAATAATGTTTAAAATCATTTGTATCGTGCCCAATTTTAATTCTGGATCCCGGTACAGATTTTTTATGATATTAAAAGGTTAACTGTGAAATTTGGTGAAAAAACGGAGTTCGTTTGACGTGATTCTGACATCTGATTGAGAAATTATGAACTTTAAGAGTTCTTGTTGAAAATGATGGGTTTTGAGGTTTAATTCATAGTTTTACATGTTATTTCACTATTTGATCACACGAGCAAGTCCTTATGATGTTTCTAGACTTGCATTCATGTTTTGTTTAGAGCCCTGAGGGCTCGGATGAGTTTCGGATAGGCCACGGGATGTTTTGAACTTAAGAAAAATTGCTGGGTTTTTTCATTTTCTGGTGTCCAGGTCTTTTGTTCTATGCGATCACATAGGAATGTCCGTGATCGCATAGTGTAAAGTATGAGGTCCCTTTTTGTTCTATGTGATCGCATAGATTCTTCCGCGATCACATAGTGTTAAATTGCTGGGGGTCAACTTTGTTCTATGCGATCGCATAGATTCTTCCGCGATCACATAGTGTTAAATTGCTGGGGGTCAACTTTGTTCTATGCGATCGCATAGATTCTTCCGCGATCACATAGTGTTAAATTGTTGGGGGTCAACTTTGTTCTATGCGATCGCATAGGTTCTTCCGCGATTGCATAGTGTTAATTCCAGGGGTATTTTTTTTATTCTATGCGATCGAATCCCTTCTTCCGCGATCGCATAGATGGCCCGCCCAGTCATATAAATACACTGTTAAACCGGACAGAACCCTTTCTTCTCCAAATGTTCGAGGTTCCAGCCCTAAAAACTATTTTTCTTGAACAATCTTCATCCCCAAGTCATAGGTAATCAATTCCAAACTTTGTTCATTCAATTCCTTACTATCTTGCACTCACTTTTTGTCACGACCCAAAATCCTAACTCAGGTCGTGATGGCGCCCAACGGCGGGGTCAGGCAAGCCAACACTATATTTCACTAAGGGTTCTTCCTTATTCGATTAATTACTTCATTATATACCAAGTTATAAAGTTGAAATCATAATATCGAATGATAATTAACCCGTTTTAAACAAAAGCAGTCATAATAAGGCGTGGGTCCACAATATACATGTATGTACGGACATAGTCTACACAATCACTATGTGTGTGCCAGGAACTAGTGTCACGAGTATCACGAGCATACTAACTGGATATACAAAAGATAGAATATACAATCCCACTGTCTGAAATAGGTAGACGGGAACAAAATCAAAAGAAACACCATGGTGCTGCCTGAGGATCGCCAGGAGAAGCAGCTCACCGTGAAGTCAGGTCCACTACAGTCAATATCTAGCCCCCGTCTGATAAACAGATGCACCAGCCTCAGAACCTGTATAGTTAAGTACAGAAGTGCAGCATGAGTACATAAATAAATATGTACCCAATGAGTATCTCATCTAATCTCGAAGAAGTAGTGACGAGAGGTCGACTTGACACTCACTAAGTTCCAACAGCATAATATATGACAGGATATAACGAAATACAGTAGACATGTAAGACAGTGAGCAGCAAATACGTGTCAAGTGCAGGAATCCAGGTACTACTGAAAATAAACAACAATGTACACTTTCCTTTCCCCCAAATATTCGTCAAACCGATATCCATGAAACAGTACCAAATAGTCATGCGCACACAGGAATAAGACAACCAGCCGGAGTCGTAAAGGAGACATCTAAGTACTGTTTAGTCGTAAAGCTTCCCCCGCTCGCGAATCATACCTGCGACTCAGGTGCTGACACATATATACTGAATTATCATAAAGCTTCCCCCGCTCGCAAATCATACCTGCGACTCGGGTGCTGACACATATATACCGAATTATCATAAAGCTTCCCCCGCTCGTGAATCATACCTGCGACACGGGTGCTGACACATATATATCGAATTATCATAAAGCCTCCCCCGCTCGCGAATCATACCTGTGACTCGGGTGCTGACACACATATATATATACTGATTTTCCAATAGGCTCAGTAGAGGCTATACGCGTAACAGGGATAAATTAACTGGAAATTTAGATGCAACTCCTACCATTTTCACGCTAGTTCAAATAATAAGCAAATCAAAGTATGCCTAAAGATACATATAAGGCACATAAAAACATGCTTGTGAGCCCTAAAACTACCTGACATGGCATAATAGTCGCTACGTACGGACTCTCGTCACTTGGTACGCACGTAGCCCCCAACACAATTTCACACAGCATATAGAACACCTATGGGGACAAATTCCGTCTTACAAGGTTAGAAAGGAGACTCGCCTCATTTTGAATCTACCTCTCGGACCAAGGATGCGCCCGAAACTCCGAACTCTACACCCGAGGTCTCGCAACTAGCCAAATATTGTACAAGTACATCAATTCATGCTCGAAATAGGGAAATTATCATATTTGTTCAATAAGTTCAACATTCTTGAAGAATTCCCAAAACTCAACCCCCGGCCCGCACGTTCAATTTCCGAAAATTCTCGAACGAATCACTCACCCGTAGCCTAAGGATCATTAATATACGATTTTTACTTGAATTCATGGCAACAAATGAGTAATTCACCGTTTTCCTCAATAACTCTAAGTTACTACCCAAATTCTTGATTTTTCAATGGTTTAGTGGTTGATTCAATTAGTAATTCATGTATTAAACTAGTACTAGAGTGGAATTAACTTACCTTATCAGTAGCTAGGTCGTGGAACCTCCTTCCCCAAGCTCCCAAGTCTTTAATGGAGGTGAAAAATGAAAGAAATGGGTAAAATCCCGAGTTTTTAAATGAAAACACATTGCCTGGCCTACAGTGATTCCGCACCTGCGGTCTCCCGCCTGCGAGCTGGGGCTCGCACCTGCGGAACTGGACGAGTGGGGCTGGGTCACACCTGCTGAGGGATGACCGCACCTGCGGTTCCGCTCCTGCAGACCTTTTTCCGCACCTGCGAGAAAGGGGGACCTCACCTGGGGTCACACCTGCGATGCTTGGGACCGCAGGAGCGGTCCCGCACCTGTGCATGGGCAACCGCACCTACGGTCACACCAGATCAAGTGCACCAGTAGTTGCATCAGCTGGTATTTAGCCCCGTTTGGTGCCCGAGGGGCACCTAGGCCCACCCAAGCCCCCATCCAAATATACCAACAAGTCCCAAATCGTAATACGGACTCGCTCGAGCCTTCAGAACACTCAAAACAACGCTAAAACTCAAAATCACATCCCAAAACCCCTAGAATCATAAGTTAAGAACTCCAAGTTCTTGATTTCTATAACGATGCGCCAGACCGACCTATACTACTCGGAATGACACCAAATTTTGTAGGCAAGTCATAAATGACATAACGGAATTATTACCAGTCTTGGAATTTCTTTCGGACATCGATAACATAAAATCACACTACAAACCAAATTTGAAACTTAAGGAAATTCTTATTTCTATATTGGGCGTCGAAATGCTCCCGGGTCATCAAAAACCCGCCCCGATTATACGCTCAAGTCTGAACTCATCATATGAAGCCACTGGAACTGTCGGAACTCGATTCCGAGGTCGTTTTGATCAAAATATTGACTGAAGTCAAACTTGGCCAAAAAGGCCAACCCTAAGGAATCAAGAGTTCCTATAGCACTCTAAACACTTCCAAATCCTGAAGCACCCATCCCCGCAAGTCATAAATCACATGAAGCCGCTATGGAAAGTCTCATTTAGGGGAACGGGGTCCTAATACACAAAAGGACCGGTCGGGTCGTTACATTCTCCCCCTCTTAAATAAACGTTCGCCCTCGAACGGGTCTAGAATCGTACCTAAAGTGATGAATAGATGTAGATATCTACTCCGCATGCCCTCCTCGGACTACCAAGTCGCCTCCTCAACTGGTGGGACCCTCCACTGGACCTTCACAGCCGAAACTCTCTTGGATCTCAACTGGCGGTGCTGTCTATCAATAATAGCAACTGGCTCCTCCTCGTAGCCCAACTTCTCATCCAACTGAATAGTGCTGAAATCAACCACGTGAGAGAAGTCGGCGTGATACCTCCGGAGCATGGATACACGAAAGACCGGATGAACTCCTGATAAACTGGGAGGTAAAGCTAGCTCATAAGCAACCTCTCCCACTCGCCTCAACACCTCAAAAGGGCCTATAAACCTTGGGCTCAGCTTGCCCTTCTTCCCGAACCTCATAATGCCCTTCATCGGCGAAACCTTCAGCAGAACCTTATCTCCCTCCATAAATGCTACATCACGCGCCCTCTGATCTGCATAACTCTTCTGTCGGGACTGTGTTGTGCGAAGCCTCTCCTGAATTAACTTCACCCTCTCCAAGGTATCTCTCACCAGATCAGTGCCATATAATCTAGCCTCACCAAGTTCAAACCACCCGACAGGAGAACGACACCAACGACCATACAAAGCCTCGAATGAAGCCATCTCGATGCTGGACTGGTAACTATTATTGTAAGAAAACTCGGCCAAAGGCAAGAACTGGTCCCACTGACCTCCAAAGTCAATCACACAAGTCCTGAGCATGTCCTCCAATATCTGAATTGTACGCTCCGACTTGCCATCAGTCTTAGGGTGAAATGCTTAGCTGAGATCTATCTGAGTGCCCATCTCACTATGCAATGCTCTCTAGAAGTGCGAGGTGAACTGAGGACCTAGATCTGATATAATGGACACCGGCACACCGTGCAACCGGACTATCTCCCGAATGTAGATCTGGGCTAGCCTCTCCGAAGTGTAAGTAGTCGCCACTGGAATGAAATGCGCCGATTTGGTCAGTCGATCCAGAATGACCCAAATCGCGTCAACCTTCCGCAAAGTCCGAGGCAGCCCAACCACGAAGTCCATAGTGATGCGCTCCCACTTCCACTCAGGAATGGGCATCTGCTGAAATAGGCCTCCTGGCCTCTGATGCTCGTACTTAACCTGTTGGCAATTAAGGCACCTCGCCACATACTCCACAATGTCTTTCTTCATCCGCCTCCACCAGAAATGCTGCTTCAAATCACGATACTTATTTGTCGCACCTGGATGGACAGAATATCGAGAACTGTGCGCCTCCGCTAGAATCCTCTCCCTCAGGCCATCAACATTAGGAACACACAAACGGCCCTGGAGTCTTAGAACACCATCCTCACCCAAAGTAACCTCTTTGGCCCTACCCTGGACCACCATCTCCCGAAGCTCTACTAAGCACGGATCATCAAACTGCCGAGCCTTGATCTCTCCCAATAATGAAGACTGAGCAACCACATGTGCTAGAACCTCGACGAGGCTCCGAAAGATCTAATCTCACAAGGCGATTAGCCAAGGACTGAATGTACAAGGCTAGAGGTCTCTCCTCAGCTGCAATGTAGGCCAAGCTACCCATACTCTCTGCCCTCCTGCTCAAGGAATCCGCTACCATATTTTCCTTGCCCGAATGATAAAGAATGGTGATATCATAGTCCTTCAACAACTAAAGCCACCTGCGCTGCCTCAAATTAAGATCCCTCTCCTTGAACAAGTGCTGGAAATTGCGGTGGTCTGTATAAACCTCAGAAGACACTTCATACAAGTAGTGCCTCCAAATCTTCAGGGCATGGACAATTTCCCCCAACTCTAAGTCGTGCACAGGGTAATTCTTCTCATGAACCTTCAGCTGGCGCGAAGCATAAGCAATAACTCTCCCGTCCTGCATCAACACACATCCCAACCCAACGCGTGAAGCGTCGCAATACACAGTATACATCCCAGAACCTGAAAGCAATGTCAGAACTAGTGCTGAGGTCAATGCTAACTTGAGCTTCTGAAAGCTCGCCTCACACTCGTCGGAACATCGAAACAGAGCATTCTTCTGAGTCAATCTAGTCAATAGAGTTGCAATAGAAGAGAACCCATCCACGAATCGGCGATAATAGCCTGCTAGGCCCAAAAATCTTCTGATCTCTGTAGCTGAAGTAGGACGCGACCAACTCTAAACTGCCTCAATCTTTTGAGGATCAACCTTGATACCCTCTCTGGATAATACATGCCCTAAGAATGCCACGGAATCTAACCGGAACTCACACTTGGAGAACTTAGCATATAGTTTCTGCTCCCGCAAGGTCTGGAGCACAACCCTCAAATGCTGCTCATGCTCACCCAGGCTTCGTGAGTAAATCAAGATGTCATCAATGAAGACAATAACGAAGGAATCAATGTACGGTCTGAATACCCTATTCATCAAGTCCATGAATGTTGTTGGGGCATTAGTCAAATCAAAGGACATCACCAAGAACTCATAATGACCATATCTGGTACGAAATGCAGTCTTCGGAAAATCTGAGGCCCGAATATTCAACTGATGATAACCTGATCTCAAGTCAATCTTAGAAAACACACGGGCACCCTGCAACTGGTCAAACAAATCATCGATGCGCGGCAGAGGATACTTGTTCTTAATGGTAACCTTATTCAACTAGCGGTAATCAATACACATCCGCATAGACCCATCCTTCTTCTTCACAAATAGGACTGGAGCACCCCACGACGATACACTCAGCCTGATGAACCCCTTAGCCAACAACTCCTCAATCTTCTCCTTCAACTCCTTCAACTCCTTAGGAGCCATACGATACTGGGGAATGGAAATAGGCTGAGTATCTGGAGATAAATCAATGCAGAAATCAATGTCTCGATCTGGAGGCATGCTTGGAAGGTCTGAAGGAAACACATCGGCAAACTCTCGAACAACTGGAACTGAATCAATAGCCAGGGACTCGGCGGTGGTGTCCCGCACATAAGCAAGGTAATCCAAATAACCCTTCTCGACCATATGTCGAGTCTTCATGAAGGAAATGACCCGGCTGGATGCACTGACTGAAGAACCCCTCCACTCCAGCCTCGGCGACTCAGGCATGGCTAAAGTAACTGTCTTGGCATGCCAATCCAGCACGGCATGATAAGGAGATAGCCAATCCATGCCTAGAATAACCTGGAAATCAACCATGTCGAGCAATAAAAGGTCCGCTCTGGTATCGAACCCACAGAAGGTAATCACACAAGACCGATAGACCCGGTCTACCACCACATAATCACCCACAGGAGTGGACACGTAAATGAGAGGACCCAAGGACTCACGAGGAACATCTAGAAAATGAGCAAATAGTGTTGAAACATATGAGTAAGTGGATCCTGGATCAAATAATACTAAAGACTCTCTACCACATACTGAGATAATACCTGTGATCACGGCAATTGAGGCCACTGCATCTGATCTGGTCGGAATGACATAAAATTTGGCTGTAGCATCTGAAGGCTGAGCTCCCCCAGAGTGCACAAGAGCTGACTGACCTCCTCTTGACTGGCCTCCCCCTCTAGGACGAACCCTGCCGACCTGACCTCTGCCTCTAGGTGGACGGACTGCTGGTGCTAAACTCATAGGCTGATAACCCTGATGTACTGTCTTGCCCTGAAACCTGGGAAAAGACCTCCTCACATGGCCTAAATCCCCGCACTCGTAACATCTCACAGGTGACATATCCTGTTGTCCCAAAGAAGAAGAGTCATGAATGGTCGGAGAGCGATGTGAACCCTCTGGCATAGCACTGAAATAAGAACTGGAGGACCTCTGGCGACTGGAGTAACCACTGGGTGAACTATGGATAGCTGGAGGACGGTGGAGCGCTTTTGCATGACGCTGAACTGAGGCCTCACTAGAACACCTCTGGGAGGTGGTGGAGGTACTGAATATGAAGGCCTGCTGGGCTGACCACCCCCAAACTGACCTATGCTCCTAACTGGGGCATCCCTAAAATCTCTGAAGAACCTAGCCCTCTTGTCCTACTGACCCTGTTCCTTGCTCCTCGACCGATAACCCTCGATCCCGCGAGCAATCTCTACCACGAGCTGATAAGGAGTACCCATCTCCACCTCTCGAGCTATGGTGGTTCTAATACCTGGATGCAATCCCGCTACAAACCTCCGAACTCTCTCAGCATCGGTGGGTAATATCATAAGTGCATGGCGAGATAGCTCTAAGAATCTGGCCTCATAGTCTGTCACGGACATCTACCCCTGCTCTAGCCGCTCAAACTGACCCCGCAGCTCTTCCCTCTGTGAGGGTTGAATATATCTGTCCAAAAACATCTGCGTGAACTGCTCCCAAGTTACAGGAGGATATTCTGCTGGCCTGCTGAGAATATAAGACTGCCACCACCTGCGAGCCCTGCCCTCTAACTGAAATGTGGTGAAATCCACTCCATGGGACGCTAGGATCCTCATGTTATGCAGTTTGTCCCTGCACCTATCAATGAAGTCCTGGGCATCCTCGCCCCGCTCACCCCCGAAGACTGGAGGGCGCAATTGGGTTCATCTGTCCAACATCTTCTGCTGATCGCCATCCACAACTTGTCTAGGCTCAGGTGCTGCTGCTACAGGCTGGACCCCACCCACGGGCATTGTACCCGGGGTATGATGTACTGCTGCAGCCTGTCCTGCGGCCTGGGCGGTAGGGGTCTGGACTCCCCCTCCCGCCTGTGAAGTGGCAGGATCTGCTGGAAATAAACCCGCCTGGGACATGGTGTCCATGATTCTCATCATACGGCCCAGAACCTCCTGGAAGCCTGACGCCGTCATGAAGTCCACTGGATTAGGATCTACTGGAGGCACCTCGTCCTGCTCTTCTATAACAGGGTCCTCTGGTAGTGCAACTGGAATAGCTCTGGGACGCCCTCGTCCCCTACCTCGGGCCGGTGCCCTCCCCCTGCTTATACCACAACCTCGGGCGGGGGGGGGGGGGGGGTAGNGGAACATCGGATGCGCGTGTCCTCACCATCTGTGAGAGAATAGAAGAATAAGTTTAAGTACATCATTGATTGCACGATAGAATACGAATAAAGAGAGGTTTCCAAACACCCTATATCCTCATGAAGATAAGTGCAGACATCTCTGTACCGATCCGCAAGACTGTACTGGGCCTGCCCGTGACTCGTGAGACTTACGTGAACCTAGAGCTCTGATACCAACTTGTCACGACCCAAAATCCTAACTCAGGTCGTGATGGAGCCCAACGGCGAGGTCAGGCAAGCCAATACTACATTTCACTAAGGGTTCTTCCTTATTCGATTAATTACTTCATTATATACCAAGTTATAAAGTTGAAATCATAATATCGAATGATAATTAACCAGTTTTAAACAAAAATAGTCATAATAAGGCGTGGGTCCACAATATACATGTATGTACGGACATAGTCTACACAATCACTATGTGTGTGCCAGGAACTAGTGTCACGATTATCACGAGCATACTAACTTGATATACAAAAGATAGAATATACAATCCCACTGTCTGAAATAAGTAGACGGGAACAAAAGCAAAAGAAACTCCATGGTGCTGCCTGAGGATCGCCAGGAGAAGCAGCTCACCGTGAAGTCAGATCCGCTACAGCCAATATCTAGCCCCGGTCTGATAAACAGATGCACCAACCTCAGAACTTGTACAGTTAAGTACAGAAGTGCAGCATGAGTACATAAATAAATATGTACCCAGTGATTATTCCGTCTAATCTTGAAGAAGTAGTGACGAGAGGTCGACTTGACACTCACTAAGGTCCAACAGCATAATATATGACAGGATATTACAAAATACAGTATACATGGAAGACAGTGAGCAGCAAATACGTGTCAAGTACAGGAATCCAGGTACTACTGAAAATAAACAACAATGTACACTTTCCTTTCCCCCAAATATCTATCAAACCGATATCCATGAAACAGTACCAAATAGTCATGCGCACACAGAAATAAGACAACCGGCCAGAGTCGTAAAGGAGACATCTAAGTACTGTTTAGTTGTAAAGCTTCCCCCGCTCGCGAATCATACCTGCGACTCGGGTGTTGACACGTATATACCGAATTATCATAAAGTTTCTCCTGCTCGCAAATCATACCTGCGACTCGGGTGCTGACACATATATACCAAATTATCATAAAGCTTCCCCCGCTCGCGAATCATGCCTGTGACTCGGGTGCTGACACATATATACCGAATTATCATAAAGCTTCCCCCGCTTGCGAATCATACCTGTGACTCGGGTGCTGACACATATATACCGAATTATCATAAAGCTTCCCCCGCTTACGAATCATACCTGTGACTCAGGTGCTGACACACACACACACACACACACATATATATATACCGATTTACCAATAGGCTCAGTAGAGGTGATACTGGTAACATGGATAAATTAACTGGAAATTTAGATGAAACTCCTACCATTTTCACGCTAGTTCAAATAATAAGCAACTCAAAGTACGCCTAAAGATACATATAAGGCACATAAAAACATGCTTGTGAGCCCTAAAACTACCCGACATGGCATAATAGTCGCTACGTACAGACTCTCGTCACTTGGTACGCACGTAGCCCCTAACACAATTTCACAAAGCATATAGAACACCTATGGGGACAAATTCCCTCTTACAAGGTTAGAAAGGAGACTGGAGACTCACCTCGTGTCGAATCTACCTCTCAGAACAAGGATACGCCCGAAACTCCAAACTCTACACCCGAGGTCTCGCAACTAGCCAAATATTGTACAAGTATATCAATTCATGCTCAAAATAGGGAAATTATCCTATTTGTTCAATAAGTTCAAAATCCTTGAAGAATTCCCCAAACTCAACCCCCGGCCCGCACGTTCAATTTTCGAAAATTCTCGAAGGAATCACTCACCCGTAGCCTAAGGATCGTTAATATACGATTTTTACTTGAATTCTATGGCAACAAATGAGTAATTCACTATTTTCATCAAGAACCCTAAGTTACTACCCAAATCCTTGATTTTTCAATGGTTTAGTGGTTGATTCAATTAGTAATTCATGTATTAAACTAGTACTAGAGTGGAATTAACTTACCTTATCAGTAGCTAGGTCGTGCAACCTCCTTCCCCAAGCTCCCAAGTCTTTAATGGGGGTGAAGAATGAAAGAAATGGGTAAAATCCCGAGTTTTTAAATGAAAACACACTGCCTGGCCTACAGTGATTCCGCACCTGCGGCTCGAGGACCGCACCTGCGGTCTCCCGCCTGCGAGCTGGGGCTCGCACCTGCGGAACTGGACGAGTGGGGCTGGGGTCGCACCTGCGAAGGGATGAACGCACATGCGGTTCCGCTCCTGCGCACCTTTGTCTGCACCTGCGAGAAATGGGGACCTCACCTGGGGTCGCACCTGTGATCCTTGGGACCACAAGAGCACTCTCGCACCTGCACCTGGGCAACCGCACCTGCGGTCACACCAGATCAGGTACACCAGCAGTTGCATCAGCTGGTTTTTAGCCCCGTTTGGTGCCCGAGGGGCACCTGGGCCCACCCGAGCCCCTGTCCAAATATACCAACAAGTCCCAAATCGTAATACGGACTAGCTCGATCCTTCGGAACACTCAAAACAACGCTAAAACTCAAAATCACATCCCAAAACCCCTAGAATCATAAGTTAAGAACTCCAAGTTCTTGATTTCTATAACGATGCACCGGACCGACCCATACTACTCGGAATGACACCAAATTTTGCAGGCAAGTCATAAATGACATAACAGAACTACTACCAGCCTCAGAATTTTGTTCGGACCTCGATAACATAAAATCACGTTCCAAACCAAATTTCAAACTTAAGGAAATTCTTATTTCTATATAGGGCGCCGAAATGCTTCCGGGTCATCGAAAACCCGTCCCGAACATACGCCCAAGTCTGAAATCATCATACGAAGCCACTGGAGCTGTCGGAACGTGATCCCGAGGTCGTTTTGCTCAAAATGTTGACCGAAGTCAAACTTGGCCAAAACGGCCAACCCTAAGGAACCAAGGGTTCCTATAGCACTCTAAACACTTCCAAATCCTGAACCACCCGTCCCCGCAAGTCATAAAGCACACGAAGCCGCTATGGAAAGTCTCATTTAGGGGAACGGGGTCATAATACGCAAAATGATCGGTCAGGTTGTTACACCTTTAAAGCAAAAACAAAGAATTTTCATGGTAATAATTGAGGGTTTGGGTAGAATTAGGGTGTCACGGCCCAAAATTCATAAGGTCGTGATAGCGCCGGACACCACTATCAGGCAAGCCAATCATTAAATGGTTAAGTTAAATTTCCTATTTTAGCATTTTCGAAATCATTACCTTTCACTTTATTACATAATAACTGAATAAAATCCGCTAAGTAAATACGAGAGTCTAATATTCTATTTCAATAAAATACATCCCAAATACATCCCAGAACCCAGTGTCACAAGTGCATGAGAAAATTTCTAAGAATTAAACAGATACAACAATGCTTGTCCAGAAAACAATTTGTCAAGGAATTTAAAATAAAAATAAATACATCTGAGGGAGGAT
The DNA here is from genome assembly GCA_005239495.1 of Nicotiana undulata. Lineage (NCBI taxonomy): Eukaryota > Viridiplantae > Streptophyta > Magnoliopsida > Solanales > Solanaceae > Nicotiana > Nicotiana undulata. The sequence goes on from ML299069.1 coordinate 84,066, forward strand.
CTGTCAGCTGCGGATTTCCTAAGGATGATGCAGCCCGCCTAAGTCTCCAAGCCGGCCACATCGATGTGAAAGTACCTGTGCAATAAAAATGCACAGCAAGTGTAGCATGAGTACGAAACAACGTGTACTTAGTAAGTATCCCGCCTAACCTCGGAGAGGTAGTGACGAGAGGTCGAATTGGACACTTGCTAGAAGTCAATTTAGTATTGTCAAGTGAGACACTAAGAGGGAACACCATAGGCAATCTAATAAAATCAGGGATAGGTAACATCAACTTCGTCCACATTTAACACCTTAAATATTCGTCATTTCAGTTGGCAATTCAAAACTTCATAGGCCAATAAACATGTAATAATTACAGAAGATATGCAACAATTATCATGGGCAAGAAATGCCGAGGGTCGACGGCCTGAACCAACAATAATAAAATGTGCACTGCCGAGGGTCGAACAGCTCGAACCATAGATTCATCTATCTTCCCCGCTCACGAATCGATCATGCGACGCGGCCATACATAAATAACAAGGTCATGCTGCTCGCGAATCATACATGCGACTCAGGTACCCATAGAAAGGGGCTCTTTCTCTAGTAGTGGACTAATCATTCACATATTCACACAAATAAACCACATTTTTATCAGGAATATTAGATATTCAATGAAGTGATAGAATCCTCCTTTTAATGAACATGGAACTAGTATTTAAAGCCTTTCTGGTGATTTACTTGCCAATTCTGATAGGGTTTCAAATTTACCCGAAACACAATTATCCAAGGAAGAATCAATTCTCCTTCTAGATGATTAAGAAAATTAGACTCTATCCTTCTTAGAGATTTAATTACTAATTAACAGTATCACATGATATTTTATTGACAAGGTCACAATTACAAGAAGTAAAGCATGATAGTGGGTCCTAGACTACCCGAACATAGCATATTAGTAGCTATGCACGGAATCCCGTTACCTCGTGCGTACGTAGCCCCCACAAATAGTAGCACATATTAATTAGTTTACCTATGGGGACAATTCCCCCTCACAAAGTTAGAAAGGAGACTTACCTCGCTCCGAAATTCTATAACTGCTTCTAATCCCTTCCGACGACTCCAATTGATGCACAACACTCCAAAACTATTCAAATAACGGGCAAACAAATACAATTCACTCTTACTTGTAACAATTCAAATTTTATAAGTTCCCAACTCCGCTCAAAAAGTTGACCAAAATGCCCTCGGGCCCACGTGCCCGGATTCCGAAATTTCTCCAAGATAAATTCTACCCATAGCTTTACTAACTCAAATATACAATTCACTCTAATTTTCATGCTCAAATTCATGGTAAAAATCCAAATTCCAAATTCTAGGTCTTCCCCAAAATCCCAAATTTATACTAATTTTCCATGTCTAAATCCATGTACGATCACATATTTAACTCAAAAATAGGAAGAAATCACTTACTTAGTGTTGCTTGGTGAAAATCCCTCCTTGAGCTCTCAAAAATCGTCCAAGCCAAATGAAAGAAATGAGAGAAATGGGCCAAAACTCATGTTTAAAACAATCTTCCCATGCTTCATCGAGTTGTACCTTGCACTGTGCAGGTTGTACATCATATTACAATTTTCTCCTGTTGTACTCCTTCTGTTAAAACGCCCATAACTCCTTGTAGAAATATTCAAATGACAAACGGTTTGAAGATTTAGAAACTCTACTCGCTGATCTTTCATTTGATAGGTTGTACACCATATAACTCTTTATATATTCCGAGATATGAGCTTCTAAAGTCGGCTCAATGCATCAGAAAATTTTATCGAAATTGCTCCATCAGCCATCTTCAATCAATCATAACTTTCTGATAAAATGTCCAAATCATGAATGGTTTAACTTTCTAGAAACTAGAATGCAAGGTCTACAACTTTTATGTTTTGCAACCTTTCAGATTCCTTATATATTTAGAGATATAAGCTTCCAAATTCAGCTCCGCGATTGCACTAGTTGCTGTCAAAACAGCTTTCTGCAGAAAAGTTTAGCAACTCTTTGGTCTGAACTTCATTCCGTTAACCTTCCAAAATCCACCCAAGGCCCTCGGGACCTTAACAAATGATACCAACATGTCCAAAAACATGATACGAACTCGCTCGAGTCCTCAAATCACATCAAACAACGTCGAAATCATGAATCGCACTCCAATTCAAGCTTTATGAACTTTGAAATTTTAAACTTCTACATCCGATGCCGAAACCTATCAAATCACGTCCGATTGACCCCAAATTTTGCACACAAGTCATATTTGACCTTACGGACCTGCTCCAACTTTAGGAATTGGAATCCAACCCCGACATCAAAAAGTCAAACTCTCGGTCAAACTTCTCAAAAACTTTCAAATTTCTATCTTTAGCCAAATGACTTCAAAATGACCTACGGACATCCGAATTCACTTCCAATCGCGCTCCCAACTCCAGAATCACCATACGGAGATATTCTAAGACCCAGAATCCCAAAAGGACATCTATAACACTGAAATGCCTTCCAACCCAAATTTATGAAATTCTTCTAAAATGCCATCTTCCATAATATGCGCCGAAACGCTCCCGAGTTATCCGACTCCCGATCCGAACACACGCCCAAGTACGAAATCATCATACGAACCTACTAGAACCTTCAAATCTTGATTCGGAGGTCGTTTACTCAAAATTCCAATCTTCGTTGATTCTTCCAACTTAAGGCTTCCGAAATGAGAATTTTTCTTTCCAAATCCACCCGAACATCCCGAATTTCAATTCCGACCACGCGTCTGCTCATGGCCTCAAACCGTTGAACGACATGCTAGATCTCAAAACGACCGGTCGGGTCATTACATAGGGGATTTTGTAAAACTCGAATTTTTATATCAAATTAAGGTCGGATTTCAAAACTAATAGCATATTTGGCTTCGTGGGTGAATGGGTAAATGTAATTTGGTCCGAACCCCGAGTTTAGACCAAGCGGGCCCGGGGTCGGATTTTTACTTTTTTTGAGAAAACTTAGGAAAAATTATATTTTTCAATAAAGTTAGTTCCTTTAGCATTAGTTAATGATATTAAGTTAATTGTGATTAGATTCAAGCAAGTTAGTGGTGAATTCAAAAGGAAATGCAATAATTAAGCAGTGAGTGGCCTGCGGAATTGAGGTAAGTGTTTGGTCTAACTTTGACTTGAGGGAATAGGACTCCCCAATTGTTTGCTATGTGAAATGCATGGGCGTGGTGTATAGATGAGGTGACGAGTATCTATGTACCACCCAAATTATCTGTTAACCATGATCCCATTTCCCGTTCGCAACTAAATTGATTATTGTCTTACTTGTTATGTGTTCATTATTGTTTCTATGACTATTTGGCCTTATTATATTGTTGTTAGATATTGTTGTGACTATTTTGGAAAGAGTATTGGTTGTTTGAGTTGGTTTCCT